>JAJOOO010019067.1:0-42595 GCA_029582685.1 Solanum piurae | reverse complement strand
TTTCAAATCAAAACAAATTTAATCTTAATACAGTGACACTCAACTAATTTTCTTCGATTAAACTTTCAATACAAGGAAAATTCTTGATCCTATATTCATTACCCAAAAGACCCACAAAAATTTATGTATGCGCTTGCAATTTTTGGAATTTAATTTCTCTCCGGTTCGAAGCTAGTTTCGAAGGTGATTTAAAGATTTTTCTTTTAAGTTTCAGACAGTCAATTCAATGAATAAAATTTATTTCAGCTTTAAATAATACTTCTCAACTGATTTAGCAACTTGTAATTTTCTTGCAAATCTCTGAAAATATGCAGTTCATGTTCTTCATCTTCTTTGTATGATTGCTACAAAAAATTGATGCAAAATCACCCTAAATCTTCTCCAAATTGCCTCAAATTTCAGATATAAGCTTATCTCAACATTTCGATTCTTTTGATTTATTACCCATTCAAAACGGAGCTCGTCTATGGTAAGTCAAAATTAAAACTCAAGCTTATAAACTAACTTTAATGGTGGTTTCAAGTTGTGCTTCAAAGTTTCAACCTTTAACTTCGATTTTCAGCCATACAATATTCTTTGAACCATCGACGAACTTAGTTTCTCCTAATTTAAGAATATAGATTCACAAAATTCATATGAATGCTCATCAATTTTTATGGAGTTCCGACATTCTTCAGATCCAAAAATCGCAGCTATATATAAACTCAATTAACCCAGTGTTTTCAGCTTCAAACAATTAGCAATCAACATTATAATAAAAAAGTTTCAATATATGAAGATCCAAGACACAAATCTACAAATTTTAACCTTTTGACCTTCAACATAGTTTTTAGAATAATAAATTAAAAAGAGAAAAAAAAAGTTTTAAATATAATTTCCAGTTGTCAAACTCGTGCATATCACCTGCCAATATAAATGTGGTTGTGACATTTTAAGGGGGTAAAAATTTCAACTTTAAACAGTTTAGGGGGTGATAGGACTCCCGTAAAGAATAAGTGTGTAGTTGAGAATTCGGTCATAGCTTAAGGGGGCATTTGACCATTTTCTCTTTTTTAAAATGCAAAGTTATTTAATATTAATTTCAGATGCAAAGTTGTTTCTTTCTTTTTATATGAATTTTTGTACTTTTTCTATTAATAATACTCTATTCGTTTTAATTTCTTTGTCTGGTTTTGAATTGACATATTAGTTTGAAGTTTAAGAAAATAAATAAGACTTTTGAATCTTGTAGTCTTAAACTAAAGAAATGTAGAATATGCAAAAAATCGTAAACATACTATATGAAAAATTAAAATTAAAAAATTGACAAAATATAAATATTCTTTTTAAAATAAACTTTAAAAAAAGTAAGACAAACAGTACAAAAAATTTCTAATAATAATCTATAATAATCCTAGTATTGCTATAATAAAATAAAATAGGGCCCCTCAAATTTGGGGGGCCTGAGGCAAGTCCTTTATATTTCAAAGGGTAGAGTCGTCCCAGTCTCAACTCCTAGTAAAGTCTTTCAATAAGATATTTTTATTTAAATTTTGATTTTTTTAATCTGGATCACAAGCATCTATTAATTAATTAATCAAGTTAATCACATAAAATGTCATACCTTTTAGTTATATTCATTCGCCTCACTAAACCATAAAATTTGTCGTTTTCTACTTGAGGTTGATGCATATAGTTAAAGCAACAATAACAAAATATACTCAATGTAGTTCCACAAAATGAAATTTGGAGATGACATATTTTATATGGTTAATTTAACTATCAAATATATGAATAAAAGCACGTGTAAAGTATTTTTGAATTTGGAACTAAAATTGTATAATTAAAACACTTAATTAGGAGTTGAGATATTCAACTAAACCCATGACTTAGTTTAAGAGCCTGTTTGACATTGTTGTTGGGAAGCCAAAAACACTTATTTTGATTATTTTTTTTAAAATTAAGCGTTTGACAAACCAATAAAACTGTTTTTAAATGAAAGCAAAATTTTTTTTTTTTGCCGTTGGACAGAAGTTAAAAATTTCTGCTTCGTAAAAAAAAGAAGCAAAATATAATTTTTTTAAGACTAAATTATCCCTTCCATATATACATATTTATCAATATATATATATCACTTATTAATTAATTAGCATATCTTATATGTTTGGTTAAGTTTCATTTAAGAATTTTATTTTATAAATTTGAATATGTACATTTTAATTTAATAATAAAATTTAATTAAAATTTTGATAATAGATATTTAATATAGTTTATCTCTATAAAATAATCTTAATATTAAAAGTATATTGATATTTGCTCTTTTTCTTAATTTGACTCTCAAAAGGGCTTTTTAAAAAAGACCAATCAAACACAATTTAAATAAATTGGCCAAACACAATTTTTTTTTCAAAAGCAAAATTTTGAATTATTATTATTAAAAAAGTGCTTTACATGCACAGCTATGTTCCACTTGATTGCGGCTTTTGCACTGATTTAGCATGAGATATAAATATCACATGACCTAAAGAATTCTTGGCAATCTTTAACTTAACATTGTTATTTGTTTTTGAATATCCAAATATCTATCATAAATGTAGTTTAAACATATTACTTACTTCACATATAAGGGAAGAAAATTTAGTACAAAGATGCATAATGCAAGGATAAGTGACGCATAAATTGGTGATGCAAGGATTAGTAATACAAAGTTTATTAATGTAGGGATTAGCTTTTATCAAGCGTTTGACTTATTGCTTCCCACCTAATTTTGTGTTTAGTTTAAGACTCTAAAAAAAGCTTCTTTTCCATTATACTCTTGAGTTATTATGGAATTTCCTATTTTATTTAACTAATCAAGTTAAAAATACTATATATATATATATATATATATATATATATATATTATAAATTCTGAGGTGTGATGTGTCACTACAGAGATCCTTGATAGCACGGTGTATTTCTAAATTTTTGTTGGTCAAATATACCTTAAACTTAACATAGATTTATGGCTACTTAAATTGTTCAATGCATGAAGCTTATCAACAAAAAAAATAGTTCAATTGGTCAATCGATGAATTACATTTTTTAAAAAATCAGAAAAAAATCAACCCAACATAGCAAATCAAGCATGGAGAAAAAAATATTAGTTTGTGAAATCATCAAATTACATTGAATGGATATGGAGAATTAAAAAGAACATTTACAACTATTTTAATATAATTAAAAAAAGACATTAAATTACAAAGAAAATTAGGAAAAAGAATTGAGGGATAGTTTAGTCATTTAGGGGTATTATCCAAGGATTGTTAAACCTTGGATTAGTTATCTCACCCCTTTCTAGGATAAATAAAACCTCATATGAGGTATAACTAATCCAGGGATTAAGTTAAATAATGTAACCAAACAATGTTTTTGTTGGACTAAATTTTAATCCATGGACTATTCTAATTAATACTTCCTACCAAACGAGTCTCCAAAAAAAGGATTATGGGGTCTAAATGATAGTCATCAACAACAACATATATAGTGAAATTTCACAAGTGAGGTTTGGAGAAGGTAGAGTGTACGCAAAACTTATAACTACCTCGTAGAAGTAGAGAGGTTGTTTCCGAAAGACACTTGGCTCAAGAGCAACAAATTTAAGTACAAAAAAGAAGAAAATAATGTAGAAAACATAACAATTAACAAAAAAAGCAGTGCAAAACCTACAAGAAAAGAACAAGAACAATAAAATAGTGCAATAGTCAAAACATATTAAACAACAAAAGGTAATAGCTAAGCAAGAATAATACGATTAGTACAACGAGAAACACCAACAAGCCTAAACCCTCAAAAAACAAAAACAACCCTCTACTACTTACTAATCTTCTATTCTAGTACGTGACCTTCATTGCATTGATACATGTTTTGTGGTACAATCCAAGTAAAGGATTGATTTCCAGTATCATTATCAAAGGGCTTTGATTTGCACTTTTACCCAAACTAGATTTAATGGGAGTTATACCACCCCTTTTACTCTTGGTAAATGGATTTTAAGAAAAAATGCAATCGAGAATGAACTTATTACTTACTTGATCGGTCGATGAGGATGTCGACACTTTTTACACTTCTTAAGGATACTTTAGTTAGCATAATTGCTCCTTATTGTAACTACTCTAGAATGTTACTCTTTTGTTGTGCATGTAACTTGGGTTTGCTTTGATATTTTGGGGATTCACCTAGAATCGACCCTTAGTCAAGACATTGTTCCTTATCTCAGTTTAGATTAGGAAAACCTTAGTTTCTTCTTATAGCCTTAGGTTGGTGTTTGTTGTTCGTAGTATAACTTTGAGAGCTACCTTCAGGTAAAGGTAAAGATTCTCGGTTTACCTTTCTAGTTATGTAATTTCTCATATTTCCCTTCATTTCGTGAGTTGTTATGCTCATATTAAGTTTAAATAGATGTTATTCAGTATCTTTGGTTTCTAACCACTTGAATTCCAAGTAAAGCATTGATTTCTACTATCATTATCAAAGGGCTTTGTTTTGCACTTTTTTTCCTTAAAACTACTTTTAATGGGAGTTGTACCACCCCTTCTACTCTCGGTAAATGGATTTTAAGAAAAAAAATGCATTGAGAATGAACTTAATACTTACTTGATCTGTCGAAGTGGATGTCGACACTTTTTACACTGATTTACATTTTACTGGTCATATGTATCTCCTGTATCATGACGAAACAAATTTGAGATGAATCGATTCTAGAAGACCTGGGGTCAGGATCGGGCAATATATACGGATCTCTTGAGTCCATCACGGTTTCGTCAATTCCATGGTCTACGTTGAACAAGAGGAAAGGTGTACCCATGGGTTCCACCTTGTGTGTCAGGGTCGAAGGTAGGTATATATACTTGGTTGTGTGACACTTGGTACTTAGGGCATAATTGGTTTTCATTGAATTCATATGCGTTACATATCATTAGTATAATTGATTGTTGTTTGCATCTACCAGTCTTATGGAAGGGGGGGGGCGACTGGATTATGTTTGTTGTTATGTACCTTCCAGACTTATGGGGTCCCGTTAGGTTATTATTTGATTATGACTATGTAGCTATGATATGGTGATTTTTGATTTCTATGATTGGCTTGGGTAGGGCCGTTGATTCCTTCTATATTGGTATTTTTATACTTGAGTTGGATTAAATTTTGTTTATTGATTATTATTATGTTTTGTGGTAGAAATTATTAGTATACCCTTTTTATTTAATTTTGGTAGTAGAATCTTTTTTTGATTAGGTTATTTGGATAGCGTCTCTGGGTATGTTTCTTTGCCTTTGCTATCTACATCTTATATTGCATACCCCTTCATCTTATTTCATACCCTTATCACACATTATTTATTTTTTGGTTGCTTGTAATGTGTATTTCTTCTTTACATGTTAGTTATATTTGTTTTTTCTTTGGAGCTTAGTCGGCCATATCTACTGAGTACCATATATTTGATACTCACACTACACTTCTGCACCCTATATATCCCATTACGAGTCCTTAGAACCATTGCCGTGTGTATCGTGCAAATCAACTTTGGATTAAAGACTTGCGGTGAGCTCCTGACATTCAAAGTTGTCCTTCTCGTCCTGTTTTGATTGGACTAGTCTTTATTTTATGTTCGGAGACGATACTATATATTTGCCTGTACCCTATACTTTTGTTGTGATTAGTAGATTGAGTACCCACTGATACCAGATGTTGGGGTGTATTATGTATATCTTTATTCTCCATTTTTTTTAAAAAATATTTGTTCTTAACTTTGCACATTCTTCTCTTCCGTGTGATAGCCCATTATTTTTTATGCTAGATGATGTGCTGTGAAATCTTGGCACATTTGATGCTCACGACTAAGGATTAATACTAGAATCGAGTGTATTTGTGTAGGATTTGATGTGTTTGTTGAATGTGTAGATAGGTTTACACTTGCGTGGAAAATAGAAAGAAGAAGGAAAAGATCCTGGAATATACACCACGGTGCCTCAGACGGGCCGTGGTCATGATGAAGAGCCGTCTGGAGGCTCGTGGAGATGAAGAAGTGTCATCAAGGCAAGTTGAGTTTGATCAAGTCAAGACCACAGAGACTATGACGGACCATGGTCTCTTTCACGGTCCGTCCTGAAGTTCGTGAAGGATTTCCAGTGTACATGCTTTGAGGAGCTAAGTTTGGTATGGCTAAGTAAGGACCACGAACACCCAGACGGGCCGTGGTCCTCATGATGACTTGTGATGCTGCTCGTGAAGGTGAATCAGTGGGAAGACCTCGAGGAGTTATGTTTTGGTTTGGCCAAGTAATGACCACGAACACCCATACGAGCCGTGGTCCTCCTAACAGCTCGTGCTGCTGATCGTGAAGGAGTTCAAGAAAAGGGGTCTCACACTGTCTAAGTGTGAGACCACGATAGGCTTCACAGACCGTGAAGCTCATGACGGACCGTCATCGTTCGTGTAGTAGCCCGACAAGTCAGTTCTACTTCGAGTAGGACACTTTTTAGTCAGATTATTTGAATTAATTAGGTTTACTTTTTGTTTTATCTCGTCATATCTGGAACGAGAGACAAATTTCTTATTATTCTGTACTTTGGTTTTTATCGATTAACATTGGATCAAGACTTGAAGTTCGGTTTGGTTTTTGAATATCAAGTGTTCTTTAAATTTGCAAATCTTTGTAAGTGATTCTCTTAATGTATTCAATACTTATCTGTGCTTGTTCAATTAAAAGCATGAATGGCTAAACACCACAACTAGGGTTGTGGAAACTATGACAGAAATCTAAGTGTATAAAGAAGGTGATTCATAATTCCATAACATAATTTGACTTTCGTTATTCATTCTTTCTAATCAGTGCACACATTAGAACTTGCCTGTATCTATCAATTGTTCGAGAGGAAATCGAGAGTTAGGAAAAAGTTGAGTTAATCTATTGATTTGGAGGGAAAGTTCAAGTTCGAGAGAAGAGAATTTTGACACCAAAATAGGCAAGGGTAAAATATGATAACACTCTTAGACTGAGAGGATTTGAGTGTGAGTTATCTCACAAGACTGAGAGGTGTTAGATATATTTAGCTTGCCTGTAATCTGCAAAGAATATATCACCTGAAACTCATTCACGAATCAACACTAGATATAACGCCATGGGAAACGCAACCCTGGATTCATTCATTTATCATCACAACCTTGAAGTTAAAACTTTGTTAATTGTGTTAATCTGGATCTTATAACAAAATTGGTTACTTGAACCTTACAACCAAACCCATTTTTACATTTTGTAATCGCTTTCTTTAGGAAATAATCACAACAGTTGGATAAACACGATAGTGAAACTATTTATGTAAAGAAATTCTCTGTGGGATCGACCTCAACTCACGTTGAGTTCTATAAATTAAATTCGACCGTTTATACTTCTTAATTCAAGTGTAAGTTTGGACGCATCAAATTTTAGCGTCGCTGCCAGGGAATTTCAATTCAGAAATATTTTACTAGCAATTATTCATATTGTAGTTATATTTCCTAATTTTACTCCTTGTTCTTTATCTGTGTCTTTGACAGGTAAGTTCAACACTGCATGCCAAATACTAGAAGTAAGAGAGCTCCATTGATTCCTTACGATCGAAAACTGAGAAAAACTATCTGCAAGATGGTAAATGCACAGGAACTTGAGGCGAAAAGGCAGAGACTTGGACTTGAGGTTGAGACAACCACTAGAGGTGCTTAGCGGAATGCTGTGAATGACCCACCTAGGGTGGTGGAGGAGCATGAAGGAGTAGAAGAGATATCTCCTCCTCACCGACAGTCACTAGCTCCAAGGGGTCGAGCACAACAACCAGCTCAGATGGTGTTTTAAGAGGATGACTTAGACTTAGATGGAACTAGAGCCACCGGAGCAATAATGCTACATGCATTACCTCCAGGTGTGAAATTTACGATCACTAGCATGATGATTCAGCTGCTAAACTTTAAGGGTATGTTCAGAGGTGCACCTAGTGATGATGACATCCAACAGTTAATGAATTTCGTGACGATATGAAAATCACAGGAAATTCCCGGGGTTAGTCAGACTACTATGAGGCTGAGACTATTTCCGTTGTCTCTCAATGAGGAGTCAACCAATTAGCTGAATGAACTACCAAATGATTCAGTCAGGACTTGGACTGAACTGAAAGAAGCCTCCTAAATCAAAAGAACTACAGATGAAGGATGAGATAGGTGCACACAAACAAATACCAGGGGAAGCAATGCATGATACATGGTGGAGATTCAGCCAAAAGCTAAAGAAGTGTCCGAACCATTGTCTTAGTGATAGACATTTAAAAAAGGCATTTTATAGATCATTGAATTATGTCACTAAGCCTGTTGTTGATGCAGTGTGTGGAGGTTTATTCATGAGGAAGCCATTTCCGGAAATTATGCAGCTAATGGATGAAGTTTCGAAGAATAATAGAGCATGTCACTCAAGAGATGCTGAAGTCGGAGATCTTGGGTTCACATTCGAGCTTTCAGCTGAACAGAAGAGGCAAAAAGAAGAAAGGGACCAAGACATGGCCCACATGAGGACTCAGATGGATCTGCTCACAAAGCACATCATGGAAGGTCCAGAGAAAATGAATGTTGTCGGTGCATCTCAGAGGTATGAACATCAAGATGTTATCTAGATGAGTAGGCCAAATACTTGAGTAACCAGGGGGGTTTCTAGAATAATAACTTTGGAAACCAAGGTTATAATTTTGGAAATCAAGATCGGAGCTACCCAAGAGATGGGCAATATGAAAGATCAGGAAACAGAGAGCAGAACTTGGTAGAACAGAGATGGATACAGGAATGACCGTAGTAGTGTATATGTGCCTCCAAGTAATACATATCGAGTAGATGGATGTTCTAGCGGGTCTAAAATAGAGGATATGTTGGCTAAGGTGCTGCAAAAGGTTGAATCAACTGATGCAGGTGTGAAAGACATGACGAGTGATTTCTCCAGTATGAGTCAGCTGATTGATTCTCACACCACTTCAAACAAGCAGCTAGAGCAACAGTTGGGACAACTATCAGCATCACAAAACCCGAAAAAGAATGGTGCACTACCAAGTGACACTATTCAGAAACCTAAGAAAGATGGACAGTGCATGTCCATCACTACCAGAAGTGGTAAGATCCTTAATGATTCAATATCTGCAGGTAATGAGCAGGAACAAAGTATAGGCATGAATGAGGAAGAAAAAGTTGAAGTTGAACAGGTAGATGATACAGAAGAGGATAAATCAACAGTGAGGCCCACTAAGGTAAAAGAAACAAAAGTCGAGGCTACCTTGCCTTTACAACAAATATCGAGACCGCCTCCTCCATTCCCCCAAAGATTCAAGGTGAAAGCTGAAGATGGGAAGTTTGCAAAATTCATCACCATGCTGAGACAACTATCAGTGAACATCCCATTGGTAGATAGATGTCAGGTTATGCTAAGTTCATGAAAGATTTAGTCATAAAGAAAAGAGCTGTAAGTTTTGAACCTGATGGTAATCTTCATCATTGTAGTGCTATTGCTACAAGATCTCTGGTGCATAAAAAAGAGGATCCTGGTGTGTTCACTATACCATGCATAATCAGATCGTTGGAGTTTGCAAAAACCCTGCGTGATTTAGGGGCAAGTATAAATCTGATACCGCTAGCCATCTACACACAGTTCAGCTTAGGTATTCCAAAACCCACCGCGTTGAGGTTGATGGTGGAAGATAGAACAGTCAAACGACCTGTGGGTATTTTATATGTTTTTCTTGTAAAAGTGGACAACTTCATTTTTCTGGCAGACTTCGTGATTCTGGACTGCGAAGTAGATTTTGAGGTTCCCTTATTTTGGGAAGGCCATTTTTGTCCATAGGTCGAGCATTGGTTGATGTTGAGAGTGGAGAGCTAAATTTCAGTCTCAACAATAAAGAGGTAAAGTTTAAAATATGTAGGTCTATGAATAAATCACAAGATATGAATGTGGTATCTGCGATAGAGGTCTTTGATGAAGGGGAGCTGGAAGTTGCTATTGAGGAAAGGTTTGATGTTGAAACATTGGCAGCCGTGCTAATGAATTTTGAAGAAGATTTCTGGGATGATTATGTGGAGACTCTAAATTCTCTGCAAGGCATGGGGTCACATTCTTATACTCCAAAGAAACTAGACCTGCATCTGAAAAACTGGCCAAATCTTCGGCAAAGCCATCTATTGAGGAGCCACCTGTACTTGAATTGAAACAGTTACCCAGCCACCTAAGGTATGTCTCTTTGGGTACTAACAAAACATTACTAGTCATTTTGGCTGCAGATCTAAATGATGAACAGGTGCAGGCGGTAGTCAAAGTCTTGATAAGGTACAAATGGGCGATTGGTTGGACTATTGCTGACATTATTGGGATACCTCCGGGTATCTTCATTCATAAATCCAACTCGAGGATGACTACAACCCAATCATAGAGCACCAGAGGAGGTTGAATCCAGCAATGCAATAGGTGGTTAAAAAGGAAATCAAAAAGTGGTTGGATGCAGGGGTGGTGTACCCCATTTATGATAATCATTGGGTGAGCCCAATGCAGTGTGTACCCAAAAAAGGTGGTATGACAATGGTTGCCAACACGAAGAACGAGTTGATTCCGCAAAGACCAGTCACAGGTTGGCGTGTATGCATGGATTATAGGAAGCTGAATAAGTGGACCTTGAAGGACCACTTTGCAATGCCGTTCATGGATCAGATTGGCTGCCAAATGGTGGTATTGCTTTTTAGATGGATACTGTGGGTAAAACCAAATATCAATTGCTCCGGAAGATCAGAAAAAGACCACCTTTATAGTCCTTATGGCACCTTTGCATTCAAACGCATGCCATTTGGATTATGTAATGCACCATCAACTTTCCAAAAGTGTATGATGTCCATCTTCTCGGAAATAGTAGAGGACATGTTGGAAGTGTTCATGGATGATTTTGCTGTGGTAGGTGATACATTTGATGATTGTTTGTTAAATCTTAGCAGTGCACTACAGAGATGCAAGGAGGCTAATTTGGTGCTTAACTGGGAGAAGTGTGACTCAATAGCCAAGGAAGGCATAGCCCTAGGCCACAAGGTGTCACAAAAGGGACTCGAGGTAGATAAAGTAAAGATTGAGGTAATTGAAAAGTTACCTCCGCCTATTTGTGTAAAAGGTATTCGAAGTGTTTTAGGTCATGCAGGATTCTATAGGCAATTCATCAAGGATTTCTCAAAAATTGCACACCCCTTGTGCAAGCAGTTGGAGAAAGAGGTGAAATTTGTATTTGATAATGCATGCTTAAAAGCCTTTGAGTGCCTGAAAGAAAAGCTGGTCTCTTCCCAGTGATCATTGACCTGGATTGGTTGGAACCATTTGAGGTAATATGTGATGCAAGTGGTATTGCCTCGGTAGTTGTGTTGGGGCAGAAGCGCAACAAGATCTTCCACCCGATCTACTATTCCAGCAAATCGCTAAATAAAGCACAACGAAACTACAGTGTTACTGAGCAGGAGCTACTTGATGTAGTATACACATTTGAGAAGTTCAGGGTATACTTGCTAGGCTCTAGAGTGATTGTTCATACTGATCATGCAACACTGAGATACTTAATGGCGAAGAAAGATGCAAAGCCGAGATTGATAAGATGGGTGCTGATACTTCAAGATTTCGATTTTGAAGTCAAAGATAGAAGAGGTTGGGAAAATCAGGTGGCTGGTCACCTGTCTAGGTTGGAGGCAGAGAAGAAAGAAGAACTTGAGTTAAACATTAATGACTCATTTCTAGATGAACATGTATTAGCCGCCAATCTTGATCTTATTCCTTGGTTTGCTGACTTTGCTAATTTTTTTGTCAACGATGTATCCATGAGGCTGAGATGCTGAATATCTTAGAAGCTTGTCACTCCTCTCCGGTAGGTGGTCATCATGTGGGTGCATGAACTGCCCACAAGGTACTCCAGAGTGAGTACTACTGGCCTACAATCCATCAGTACGCAATTGACTCAATTAAGGGTTGTGATATGTGCCAAAGGCAATGAGCTATCTCTCGGCGGCATAAACTGCCAATGCCACCTATTTTGGAAGTAGAGTTGTTTGATGTGTGGGGAGTTGACTTTATGGGACCATTTGTGAGCTCCTATAGGCAAAAATATATACTGATGGCAGTGGGTTATGTTTCCAAGTGGTTTGAGGCAGTCGCCTTGCGTGAAAATGATGGTCATAAGAGTGTTGCTGGTTTTCTGAAGAAGAACATATTCTTAAGGGTTTGGTACACCTAGAGCGATTATCATCGACAGAGGCTCACATTTCTCCAATAAAGTGTTCAGTGCAATTTTGGCCAAATATGGGGTTAAACAACATAAGGTAGCAACACCGTATCATCCGCAAACAAGTGGCCAAGTCGAGGTATCGAACTGGGAAATCAAAGCAATATTGGCAAAGACAGTGAATGCCAACATAACAGATTGCGCAAGAAAGTTGGATGATGATCTGTGGGAATATCGAACAGCTTTTAAGACACCTATTGGTATGTCCCCATATCAGTTGGTGTTTGGAAAGGCATGTCATTTGCCTGTCGAGCTAGTGCATAAATCACTTTGGGAAATAAAAAAGTTGAACCCCAGTTGGAGTGAAATAGCGAACCTGAGACTAGATCAAATAAATAAAATGGATGAGTTCCATTTGAGAACTTATGAGAGGTCTGCACTGTACAAGAAAAATATGAAGCTATATCTTGATAAGCACATTGAGAAAATGAACTTCAGTCCTGGTGACTTAGTGCTACCTTTTAACTCCAAGCTTTGTCTATTTCCTGGGAAATTGAGATCCAAATGGTCTGGGCCATTCAAGGTAACTCAAGTATTTCAGTCGGGTTCTATTGAGCTTGAGAATGACAAAGGCGAGAGGTTCAAAGACAATGGTCAGCGAATCAAGGCATACTTGGGAGTCCCAAAGGAAGTAAAAATAGTGGAGGAATGCAAACTTGATAAATTCTGAGTAATCAAGTAACCTGTGTCGGGCCGTGACGTTAAATTGTGCGCTGCTTGGGAGGCAACCCATGATTGTACATGTAATAGGTAGCTTCCATTTTAGCATATTTTCATTGTTTTTATAGTGTCACTGTGTGTTGGTGTGTACAAGAAAGAATTGGACAAAGAAGTGAGGAGTTGGGTTCATGAAGCTCTTCACGTGCATTCTAACGAACCGTGGTGCCCTTCACGAGAAACTTCACGGCCCGTATCAGTCACCAACAGCCTTAGAAGAGCCACTGGAATTCACAATAATAGGTTCACGAAAGGATTTACGGTCCATAAGATCTTAGACAGACCGTTTAGCCTTTCGTGAACCTCAGGTCAGTTTTATACTTCAAGGGTTTTCCACGGTCACTATCACGGACCATGGTGCTCATCACGAGCATCACCACGGTCCGTTGAAGCTTAAGTTGGCAGTACCCATCTGACCCGACCCGCGCAACCTTAAGAGTTTTTAAACGTTTTATAAAGCTTTCAAAGTGCCAAAGGTCAGGGTTTTCTCTCCTCTCTCTCATTTGTAACGGTTTAGAGCACTATTAAACGATTACTCATCTACCATAACCCCTAAATCAATCAAAGATTCGAAACCTAGGTCTCTAATGTCAAGAAATAAAGTGAGTTTCATCTCTTTTTCTATTGAGCAAAAAATTGGGCAAATTTGAAGTAAGTTCATCTATATACTTGTTATAAGTTTGATATTATCTATAGACACGTTAGAACTACTATTATTTAGTCGAATTTTGACTTTGTTTAATGATGAATTGTTGCTTTTAGTATTTCATCGTTGTGAGTATGTTGAAATTTGTTGAAATCAGTAATTTTTGTTTGTGGGTATGATTAATTTGTGTGGGGTTTGTACTTTATGATGATGGGAATGTGAATTTGATTTCGCATTAATATAGTGAATTGTGCTTATGTAAGTACAATGGTAAACTATGTTGAATTGTCAAAAAGCGAGAGTGTTTGTTTGTAGGTATAGTCGAAATCGTATCACTTGAGGCAAAATAATTGATGTTCATAACTAAGATGTGTGAGTTGTGTCCACAAAGGTGCTGCTGTGCTAAAAATTCAAGGAATCATATTTTTGGAAACGATCGAATCCTATTGGGTGACGACAAGTCAAAAAGTTTCCCAAGTGTAAGTACACGAGAAGCTTCACAGACCGTGGCAAGAAACATGAATCATGAAACCCCTCGTGAACCACACTTGGGTGTTGTCTGCTATTGGAAATTCATCACGAGGGGCATAACCAACCGTGGTTCTCACCATGGACCGTGGTACCCTCCGTGATAGTTTCAACAGTGCACTGCTCCACACTGACCCATGTGCACGAAGAACATCACGTACCATGGTACCCACCACGACCCGTGTTGACTCCCGTTAAAAAAATCTTTTCTTTCTTTGTTTCTACATTCTTAAGGCAAGGCGTCACATTGTATTTACACATGGGAAGTCTAAGTACCTGTTAGTGAGTCATTTTACTTGGTTAGATTATTAATCTGTTTTTTTTTCTTCTCAGGTACTATGGGGCCACGAAGAAAGAATGCAATGTCACATACCTCACCACCTCCCTCACCAACTCAAAGTGAAACTGTGGCAGAATCTTGTAGCTTAGAGGCCCAAGTTAATACTACAATTGAAGTGCACTCCCCTCGAGCTACTAGATTACGGACGATAAGATCTATTCTTCAGCATACTCCTTCCTAGTCTGAAGAAGAAGGTAGTGGACCGGGAGTGGTGATGTATCTGGTAGCGGCTCCAGAAGTGGTGAAGAATCTGGTAGCGGTTTCGGGAGTGGTGAGGAATTTGATAGCGGCTCTCAGGAGAATGCAGCTGACCCTCAACCAGAAGTAGGAGTAGAAACCGAAATGGGAGCACATGAAAAAGAAAATGATGAAGGAGAAGATGACGATGACAACATTAGTTCCACGATGGTCCAATATGTTCACCAACATGAAGTTGACCTAGTTGTGAGACATCAACTAATTGATTGCTATTGTTCTATGTAGACTGTGCACATGTCATAGGATTTATTCAAGAATGGGATAGTGTCCAAGTCGGGCGGTTTTAGTGGAAGACCATTCATACCCGAGACTAGAGTTGTGGCATCGGATATCCAGGCATTTTCGGATATCTACAAGGTATTTAAAATGCATAAATTTGAATGGATGAACAACTCACCTGGAGATTTTTCTCGCCACATTACCAGAGAATTCTATGCCTCATATGTAGCCACACTGATGAACTTTGCTACAGATACTGAAAACGACAAAAAGGGGCCAGAAAAAATTTGCAAGCACATGGGGACCACTTAATTCAATAGTGGTAAGAGGCAAATCCGTGGATATCTCTGAAGACACAATCAACAAGATGCTACATGGTCCAGAATACATAGCACCATCCTCGGTTGGCCTTTTTGAAGGTAAGCACCATGCAGTGACAAGTGAGGATGAGATGGAGGATCCGACTTCGAGGGAGCGGGTCATGCATTGGATTGCTGGGTTGATTGCTTTAGAGGGTGAGAATGCAACATGGGTAGAAGGGACACAAGTGCAGATCACTAAGGCATCACTGTCATTCCAGGCCAAGGTTTGGTGGACTGTTGTTCGTGTACAGTTGCGGCCTACATCAAATGATAATACTTTGTCACCATCCCTCACATTCATGGTCGCTTGCCTCATGGCTGGTTACCCAGCCAACACAGGCTGTATCATCGCCACAGAAATGCAGGACAAAGCACTGAATGAGAGAGCCGGGTTACTATTTCCCTATCTGATAAGGAAACTGTGTCTTTGCAAGCCAATATTACTCCCAATAATCTAGTAGACAAATGGACTAAGGCATACAAGGTCACTGTGACATCCAAAATAAAAGATGTCGCCAACCATCTTTTTGATGCGAAAGTCGGACCTGTGGGACCAGTAGCATTTGTACCACATATACCGGTTGACATGCCACAAACTGATGGTAGTAGTAAGAAGGGTGAAACTTTGCAACCAGATGCCAGTACAACACCACCACGAGCTTCAGCCTCCCCGACTACAAGTACTTTCGTCACTATACCTTCTATGATCTTTGGAAGATTGGTTGTAGATCAGCGACAGACCAGGTCTATAGTCAACCAGATTCAACTTAGACTACCTCAGGTAGTAGAGTGCGATGTGTTAGCTTTGGAGAAGCGGGTGAAAGATGAGATGTAGAAAGAGTTTGCATTCCTAAAAACGATGATGGACGAACTGAAGGTCTATGTACAAAATTAATTACAAGCTGCAGGTTCAGTAAATGCTGAGGAGTTGAAGGCTTTGTTAGATGAGATGCAAACCGAGATTGTAAAACTGGTTGAGAAGTCGGTCAATATGCCCCCTCCGATTGTGCCAGAGTCCCTGATGAGCCCGTTCAATGAGCCTCCTACCACTCAGGCCCTTGACGACTTCTGGGGTGAAGTGCCCAAAGACAAATCCAGCAAGAAAAAGCAGAGGCTGGAGAGCCTGATGAGGAGAACCCGAAAAACCTCTCCAACGAGGAAATAAGGCAACACAAAAAAGCCTGCAAGGAGTCCCTAAAACTTGTTAGGAAAGAAGCAACACTTTCTCAGCCGAGGCAAGATGCTTTGTTAGATGGCGCTTCCAGTAATATGATATCAACCCAGTTAGCAGCAGTCAACTTGACCCAGTGCAGGTCTTTGAGAGTGCACTCGTTAATAAGGGTGCCAACACTGCTCCGACTACCGGTGCCTAGTGCACCGTAGGTATGACCCCTCCTCATAGCCCTATTTTATTTTTCTTAATTTACGTTAATGGCACATTCCTTTTTTTAGGGAGGGGGTGGTGAACAACCTGCCATTTAAGTGTTAGAGTGTATGTAGGTTGACTCTGTATTGTGTTTTGATGAATTTGTGAAGTTTTTGTGTGTTTAGCTGTGCAACAGCTAAGTTTTGAGCTCGTGTGTGTCTGAAATACTATTAAATATGTTATTAACCTGAAAGTTTGAATGTTAGGCTCTTTATATGACATCCTAGATACTCATGTGTTGAACATTACTAGCTTAAAACATAAATTGGTTAACTAATGAAAAGTGTAAACATGTGTAATGTGAGTGTGAGATTTGTATGAAGTCTATTTCTAGGCACAGAAACTATAACTTGCCCAAGTTGTCTTGAGAGAATCTGAAAATAACTGGATAGGAGGTGATCATTAGGCCATTTTTGCTAGACCCTTTTAAAACCAGAAATAAACGCCCAAATGAAAAACATAACCCTTGAACCCCATTTGAGCCTTGCAACTAATTTTGTTCTTACCCGTTGATATCATAGCCTTTGGTCTCCAAAGATATGATGCCACAACTCAGGCCAAAAGCCTAAGTTGAGGGTGATTACACACTGAGTAGAAAAGAAAAATGTAAAAAGAAGGTTCACCTAGTCTGCTCTAAGGCACAAAGTCAAAAGACTCAATTGATCAGGAGTAGTGTGAATGTTCAAAGAATCTGGTAGTATAAAAAAAATAAAAAATAAAAGAGAATAAAAATGCTGTGGATGCTGGGATGTACTGAATTGAGAAAAGATGGAATCGCTGAGATAAAGTTGTGTGCAGATTAAACTTTAGAGAACCAAGGTAAAATAGTCAATCACAAAACCATTAATTTTATTCCCTAGCCCGAGCCTATGTTACAAGCCTATAAAGTCCTACAGTGATCCTATTCTAGTTATTTGAAAAGATAGAGCGTACAAAACAAGGGAAAGCCTATGGTCTTTTGTGCCTAGTGTTAGAAGTTCTTTGGGAGCGTGAGAATAGAAATTAGTCCAAATTATCATGTGTGAGGGACTTCTTTGGTGTGAGGACACTATGTTTACATTTGATAGTTAAATTGTGTTGACAGATAATGTACACGAGCAGAAGCATGGTTGACTGTGAGTAATGGGATGTCATACATTGATCCTTGCATGTTAGATAGATGGGTTTGGATACAAGTTGTGGTTGAGATGGCTGCTGCATGCTAGTATCGTATCTTGGGTGTTTGAGTGTCAAATGTTTTGTTTTTCTCATCACTTTAGGAGAAATAATGGTTATAAGTTGAGGGTGTTGATGTGCCGTGAAATCTTGGCACATTTGATTCTCAAATTTAAGGATAAATACTAGAATTGATTGTATTTATGTAAGATTTGACGTGTTTGTTGAATGTGTAGACAAGTTTACACTTGCATGGAAAATAGAAATAAGAAGGAAAAGATCCTGGAATATACACCACGGAGCCCCAGACGGGTCGTGGTCATGATGATGAGCCATCTGGAGGCTCGTGGAGATTAAACAGTGTCAGCAAGGCAAGATGAGTTTGATCAAGTCACGACCATGGAGACTATGACGGACCGAGGTATTTTTCATGATTCGTCTTAAAGTTCGTGAAAGATTTCCAGTGTACATGCTTTGAGGAGTTAAGTTTGGTATGGCTAAGTAAGGACCACAGATACCTAGACAGGCCGTGGTCCTCATGATGACTCATGATGCTGCTCGTGAAGATGAACCATTGAGAAGACCTCGATGAGTTATACCCAGACGGGCTGTGGTCTTCCTACCGGCCCGTGATGCTGATCGTGAAGGAGTTCAAAAAACGGGAGCTCACACTGTCTAAGTGTGAGACCACACCAGGCTTCATGGACGGTGAAGCTCTTGACGGATCGTCATGTCGTCCGTGAAGCAACCCGACAAGTCAGTCCTACTTCGGGTAGGACTCTTTTTAGTCAGACTATTTGAAGTAATTACGTTCAATTTTGTTTTATCTCGTCATATCTGGAACGAGAGACGACTTTCCTATTATTCTCTACTTTGGTTTTTATCGATTAACATTGGATCAAGACTTGAAGTTTGGTTTGGTTTGGTTTTTGAATATCAAGTGTTCTTTAAATTTTCAAATCTTCGTAAGTGATTCTCTTAATGTATTCAATATTTATTTGTGACTGTTCAATTGAAATCATGAGTGGCTAAACACCACAACTAGGGTTGTTGAAACTATGACAAAAATCTAAGTGTATAAGCATAAAACGAGTAGAAGGTTATTAATAACTGCATAACATAATTTGACTTTCGTTATTCATTCTTTCTAATGAGTGAACACATTAGAACTTTCCTGTATCTATGAATTGTTTGAGAGGATATCGATAGTTAGGAAAAAGTCGAGTTAATCTATTGATTAGGAGTGAAAGTTCAAGTCCGAGAAAAGAGAATTTTGACACCGAAATAGGCGAGGGTTATATAAGATAACACTCTTAGACCGAGATGATTCAAGTGTGAGTTATCTAACAAGACTGAGAGGTGTTAGATACATTTATCTTGCCTGTAATATGCAAAGAATAGATCATTGAAACTCATTCACGAATCAACACTAGATGTAACATCATGGGAAACACAACCCTGGTTTCATTCATTTATCATCACAACCTTGAAGTTAAAACTCTGTTAATTGTGTTAATCTGGATCTTATAACAATATTGGTTACTTGAACCTTACAACCAAACCCATTTTTACATTTCGTAATCACTTTCTTTAGGAAATAATAACAACAATTGGATAAACGTGATAGTGAAACTATTTCTGTAAGGAAATTCTCTATGGGATCGACCTCAACTCACGTTGAGTTCTATAAATTGACTTTGACCGTTTATACTTCTTAATTGAAGTGTATGTTTGGACATACGGCTAGAATATGAATTTGGCTTACTTTGTGGGATGTTAGTAGGTGTCGTCTTGACTTGAATATTTGGAGTCTGAGTTTGTGACAATATTCTCCATTTAGAGAGAGGTGAATAGTAGATTTCCAAATTTAGAGAACTACTATTTATACTCTCTATTTTATATTATTTCATTTTTATTTATATTATATAATATTTGTAATTAACATATTATTGTCTCGATCCTAAACGAGTCATGAGTGACACCACACTTAACCTTCTAGGTGGGTGAACCAACGAATTCAAACCCCAACTTATATTATTTATTCAACTTATAAAATACGACAATAATGCGGAAACTCAAAGCTTATTAAAGTGAAAAATAGGAATCAAGCAAACTGATTCACCAATTCTTTTCCTTTCTTCAATGCCTCAGAACGTTCCCAAAATCTATCAAGTATGTATAATTTGTAAGAAATTAGTCCATAAACATCCATATTACTATATGTCTAGTCTAGACCTAAAAACTCACCCAACCTTATGTTCAAGTTCCTAAATTTCAAGCCCAGAAGTAAGTCTCAATTCCTTCCAATTATCATAATTTTAATGATATTCATATAATACATCACACCTAATATTTAATTATCTTTTTCAATATATCAAAACTTAATTTATTATATGATAACAAAATAATAATATTTAAAATTGAAGCCACTGGTTACGAAACCAATGGCAACAATCATGAACCCAAAATTTCCCCAATTCCTTATATGTGATGTCGATAACATCAAGGGAAAGAAATTACAATATTTAATTGAAAATAAGTATGAAATTTATGGACAGAAGAAGGAGTTTAAAAAGAACGGCTTAAACTTACAATTTCCCTACAAGCGTACCACCCCAATAGATTAACATTCATTACGTATAATGATTGTCTAATCCTTTGAATTTCTACCCATTAACATACCACTATTAATTACTTAAAAATGGGAAGAGGTCATTTTGATACATGAAACTATTCCCTTAACGAGACCCTTAGGGCTTACTACTGCGACTGCTTCGGTCGGTTTCTTTACTCCTCTTTGTTTTCTAAATAAAATAATTATGTACTAAAAAGTGACAAACTCCACTAACTTATTTTAATATACATGGACCAAGTGGTATAAAGTATTAAATAAATTTTATACTTGGCCCATTTACAATCAACTAAAATAATTATTTAATAAATACCCACCAGCTAAATAATCTTAGTTAAATAACTAGTTCCAAATTACCATTTAAAATTTCCAGAAAGAGTCGATATAGTTCTAGTACTTAAAATGACCTAACGGGTGGTTACATCATATACCAATTTACCCATCGTTCGTCCCGAATGGTAAAAAAAAGGTGAGGGTAAGAAATGATACCTGACTCGACAAGAAGATGTGGATATATTCCGTGCATATCAATCTCAATCTCCCATGTTTACTCTTCAATCAGCCGATTCCTCTACTGAACCTTCCCATAAGCAATCTCCTTTTACCTTAACTTGCGGACCTCACTATCTAGAATAGCTACATGCTCTTCTTCATAATACAAATTCTCATCAAGTAGGACCATATCCCAGCGTATAATGTAGTTCCCATCACCATGATATTTCTTCAGCATAGACATATGAAACATCGGGTGCAGTCTTGACAAGACTGGAGGCAAAGTCAATTCATAGGCCACCTCTCCCACACGCTTACGAACTTCAAACGTCCCAATATACATCAGAATATGCTTACCTCTCTTACCAAACCTCATCACACTCTTCATGGGTGAAACCTTCAACAATACTTGATCTCCCTCCATAATTTCCAAGTTTCTGACCCTCCGGTCAACATACTCCTTCTAGCTGTTAGAAGCTTCTCCTGTATAGATTTCACCTTCTCTAATGATTCCTTAAAAATATCAGTACTCCAAGGTCTCACCTTAAATGCATCAAACCAACTAATGGGATACCTACATCTTCTTCTATATAATGCCTCAAAAGAAGCCATATGAATACCCGAGTGATAACTATTATTGTACGAGAACTCTGCCAAGGGTAAGAACTGATCCTAATGACCACCAAAATCTATCACGCACGAAGCATATCCTCTAGCACTTGAATTGTTCGCTCTAACTGCCCATCAAACCGAGGGTGAAATGCGGTACTAAGATCCAATATAGGACCTAACTTAGTCGGTCCTCTTAAAGTTAGAAGTAAACTGCGTACCTCTATCTAATATGATGGAAATAGGAACTCCATGCAATCTAACAATCTCACAGATATAGATTCTGGCTAACTTCTTGGCAGTATAAGCCATCTTGACCGAAATAAACAATCAAACTATCAACAATCACCCATATCAAATCAAACTTACGAAATGTCTTTGTAAGACCAACCAAGAAGTCCATTGCAATCCTCTCCCACTTTCATTTAGGAATGGGCATTCTCTGAAGTGTCCCTTGATTAACGTTTCAAACACACCTCATCCAATTCTAGGTTTAAACAATCGTTAAGCAATATAAAACCCAACAAAGAGTTGGGGTCGAACCCACAGGGAGCGGTACGTGTTCAAATTCAATCAAGAAGTACAAACGTGATCTAACTAGCTAGAGGAATAGAAATTATCGAAAATGACACTAAACAAATCAAAAGGGGTGACACGAATGTCAGAAGGGCTTTTTTTGCTTGCAATTATCAGCCACAATGCAGTCACACAAAACTGAAATAACAATGCAGAGAGGAATTTTAGGGATGTGATCGATTATAGGCAAATTTCACTATATGGGTAATTTTAACTACTAATAAATAGCTAAATATCAGTGGGTAGGCTAGACTATGAGTGAAATAGCTTTCTCTCGAACAACTATCCCGATTCAAGTGATTTCTCTCGATCATCAATAACCTTAACAATTAAGAACATCCCACACCTTAATACATCCTATCTCTAGAGCTAGATGGATAGAATTGGGTTTAAGATTCCATCTCTCGAGATGAACCCATATCAACCCAATATCTATAAACAATTAATCAAGAGCCTTGTTTCCAAAATCTCTCTCTCGAGCAAGCTAAGAACACAAAATTAGAACTGCATTTGCAACTACGATTCATAAATTAAACTTCAGCTAATGATTAAACCCACTTCAATATATCATTTTAACTAGTAATTAACAATACCCATAAGCTAATTCAACCCATAATCACATGATCACACCCCAAGAATTGGGATTTTAGCCAAACATCATAAAAAGGTAAAAACAATTACCAACTCGATTAGCCATCAACTGGGTAATAGTCTCCAAGCCTTTACAATGTTCCAAATTGGAGAAAATTAGTAACCCCTTGCAAAACCTCCGAATTGAGTCTCAAAGAGCCTTCAAGTCTACAATGAAACTCTCAAACACAAAAGAAAACTATTCTAATTGGTATCAAACTTCTAAATTTATAGTTTCCAAAAATTAGGCACGAAAGGCCATTAGGCGAGGTAAGTTGGGTTCACCGAATGGTTCGACGAACTGCCCTTTGCTCTCATCTATCGTTGTTATGCGTTGGTTCTCAACATCCTCAAGTCCTGTAACTTTGGGCAATCCATCTTGTCATCGTGAAACTGATCGCCGATTCACCGACTGCCCATTCCTGTCGTTGACTTGGTTTCTTCCCACATGTTGGCACACTGAATCTTTAGGCGGACTGAAGAGCCACTTGGTGAGTTGCCAAGTGGTCTTGGTGATCACTAAGCTCGCCTTTCCCGACTTCTTCAACTTGTTTTGTTTCTTTTTCTTTGTTAGTGTCCTTGCCTTGCTCCTTAACTCACATACCTGAAAATCAAGGCTTTAACATCAGTTTATAGCATAAATTAGGCATTTGAGGACACTAAATTTATAAAAAAAAGCCCTAATTGAGTCCAAATCTCGGATTCATCAACACCCCAACTTAAACTTTTACTTGTCCTCAAGTAAAACTCATGACCAACAGTTCAATAAAGATTTCTCATATAGTGCTTGCTGCATAAGATTCAACTTGAATGCACACAACAAGGTTCAAATTACTCATACAATAATCAGTTGTGCACTCAAAGATTCAAATTGTGACTCACCATTATCAAAGATGCTCAAGTTCAAAATACTTTCTTCAAATGCAAGTTCAAGCTCAACAAAGCTACTCAACTTCCCTCACAACAAAGATGATTCCATATTCACACAAAATTCTTCAACAATTAAGAGTTCTGGAATCACATACAACTCTCACACTCACAAAGACGAACACATGCATGACTTCATCCATATGTTTGCCCTTATTTTCCAATAAACATTAGTTTCAGGTCACTTAAGATCACTAAGGTCTTTTCAAGGCTTGTAACGGGGCTGAATGTAAAGGTATAGTCATTTAGGCTTAGTGACTTCTACCTTCATGAAGTATGGTCTGAACATCACTTTACTCCTTTTCTTTAACATTTCAAACATGCTCATAATCCACCCTATTATTCAACTTCATATAAACTACCGGATACCCCATTTCTTTTGAAATTTACACTACTTTATTTTCCAACTTTTTCGGTATTTTTTTTCATTTCCTTTTCTCTTTTCTTTTTTTTACATGGAGAGGTTCCATATTTTTCAAAGCCATCACACAAGAGGGATTTATCACACTTCTTGACTTTCCTTCTCTTTTCACCACACCCCAACTTAGGCTTTTGGCCTAAGTTGGTTATTCAAACAAACCATACTTCATGAAAGGTATGGGTGAATGAATAAAGAGAGGTCACAATTGCTCAAGTTTCTTAAAAGAAAAGAGGCAAGGCTCAAAAGGGGCCAATCAAGGTTCACACATCTCACAAGGTTGGCCAGAAAAGAGAGATATTGTCAAATTGGTTCACTCTTCAAAATTCTTGCCTAAGATCATTTCAAGTGCTTGCATCACTCAATCAACCGGACCAACGGAGAAAATTCTAGGTGCCATCACACACAATGTTCAAAGTAATCTCATCACACAAGGCATTGGTATTAATATCAAATAAGACTCCACACTTTCTAGCTAGCGTGCAATGTTCATCATAAGAGACTCATTCGACAACCGGCTAGTGACAACGAGATGCTAAAAGTTCACATATTGTCTATGCAACTTCGTTTGCCTCATCGTAGCCACACATTCATTTTGTTCAATTAAGATAACTATTTGAGTCATCAGTATTGATCACAACCGACACTCAAATTTGCACAAGAACATCCACAATTACACACAAAAAAGGTGGCAAAATTTTAACATTAGGTTCAAAACCATTTTCATTCAAAACAATGGGCCACAAGCTAAAGCATCCACAAGATCAAGATCAGGATATATATATATATATATATCAACAAAATAAGCTCAATCTTCACAAAACAAAATCACTATCACAAGAGGTAGGTATGGAAATACCTCACCCACCCAACAAAAATAAGTAGTTGTCCTCCAAAGCAACTAATACAGGAACAAAGTATCACAAAATAATAGAGAGGGATGGGAAAAATCATCCTGCCAGGCTAAGCCTTAGGTGATGTTTGCATCTCAGTCACTCCATCTATCTAGGCATCAATTCCCGGGGTCACACTCTGAAGTTGGGCATCAGTGCTCGGTGTCTCATCAACCTTAGCTTCACTGGATCTCACCATAGATGTATCCCTCAAGGAGGTCTGAATAGCGGAATGTACCATATTCTCCTCTAAATCAAATAGGCCCTCATAGATAGTCTCCTCATGGACACCGAACTGCTCCTCATCCGTCTCGGCCTCTAACTCAGCAGCAACAATGTCAGCCCTAATATCATCTCTGGTGGTAGCTGGAGGCACCTCAGAATGAGTTGGAATATCTATGCTCGGGTCATCAGGGATCTCTATAGTTCCAAAAATCAGAGACATATTAGTGGACTTCAACTGGTCCACATATTTTCTCAACTCCTCAATCGCGGCCTTTATTACCTCATGGGTAGCTCCCTGTTCTCTCACAAACCTCAACTCTCGCTGAGAGGGCATCATGAAATCCCTGAGAGGCGTTAACACAATAGTAATAGCTCGCTCAATCATCCTGGGAACCTCAACCTCTAGCCTAGACGCACGCACATCAGTTGAGTGTGCTAGATGCCCCATCTTGAGAAGCATGTACTGGGTGATCGGAGGCCTGGAGGCAGTAGTACAACCAACAGATCTAGGGTGAGGGGTAACAACAGAAGAACTTGGAGTCTTAGAGGGAGTAGAGCTAGGAGTACCTGAAGGCCCAGTGGCCGGAGTAAGCAATACTACCTCTGCAGGTAATGTATCAATATCAACCTTTGAAGTATGGTTTGAACATCACTTTCCTCCTTTTATTTAACATTTCAAACATGCTCATAATCCACCCCATTATTCAACTTCATATAAACTACCGGATACCCCATTTCTTTTGCAATTTACACTACTTTATTTTACAACTTTTTCGGTATTTTTTTTTTCATTTCCTTTTCTTTTTTCTTTTTTTTACATAGAGGGGTTCCATCCTTTTCAAAGCCATAACATAAGAGGGATTTATCACACTTCTTGACTTTCCTTCTCTTTTCACCACACCCCAACTTAGGCTTTTGGCCTAAGTTGGCTATTCAAACAAACCATACTTCATGAAAGTTATGGGTGAATGGATAAAGAGAGGTCACAATTTCTCAAGTTTCTTCAAAGAAATGGGGTAAGGCTCAAAAGGGGCCAAGCAAGGTTCACACATCTCACAAGGTTGGCCACAAAAAAGGTATATTGTCAAATTGGTTCACTCTTCAAAATTCTTGCCTAAGATCATTTCAAGTGCTTGCATCACTCAATCAACCGGACCAATGGGGAAAATTCTAGGTGTCATCACATATAATGTTCAAAGTAATCTCATCACACAAGGCATTGGTTCCAATATCAAACAAGACTCCACACTTTCTAGCTAGCGTGCAATGTTCATCACAAGAGACTCATTCGACAATCGACTAGTCAAAATGACATGCTAAAAGTTCACATATTGTCTATGCAACCTTGTTTACCTCATCGTAGCTGCACATTCATTTCGTTCAATTAAGATCACTATTCGAGTCATCAGTATTGATCACAACCGACACTCAAATTCGCACAAGAACATCCACAATTACACACAAAATAGGTGGTAAAATTTTAACATTAGGTTCAAAATCATTTTTATTCAAAACAATGGTCCACAAGTTAAAGCATCCACAAGATCAAGATCAGGATATATATGTATATCAACAAAATAAGACCTAATATTCACAAAACAAAATCAATATCACAAGAGGTAGGCATGGAAATACCTAACCCCACCCAACAAAAAGAAGTAGTTTTCCTCAAATGCAACTAAAACAAGAACAAAGTATGACAAAATAACAGAGAGGGAGGGGAAAAATCATCCTGCCAGGATAAGCCTGGGGTGACGTCTGCATCTCAGTCACTCCGTCTGTCTAGGCATCAGTGCCCAATGTCTTTTCAACCTTAACTCCATTGGAGCTCACCATATACGTATCCCTCAAGGAGGTCTGAACAACAGAATGTACCATAGCCTCCTCTAAATCAAACAGGCCCTCATAGATAGTCTCTTCCTGAACATCGAGCTACTCCTCATCTGTCTCGGCCTCTAACTCAGCAGCAACAACGTTAGCCCTAATATCATCTCCGGTGGTAGCTGGAGGCACCTCAGAATGAGATGGAATATCTGAGCTCGGGTCATCAGGGATCTCTATAGACCCAAAAATTAGATACATATCGGTGGACCTCATGGGTAGCTCCCTGGCCTCTCTCATAAACCTCAACTCTCGCTGAGAGGGCATCATGGAAGCTCTGAGAGGCATCAACGCAGCAGTAATAGCTCGATCAATCATCTTGGGAACCTCAGCCTCTAGCTTGGAGGCACGCACATCAGCTGAGTGTGCTAGATGCCGCATCTTGAGCAGCATGGCCTGGGTAATCGGAGGCCTAGAGGCAGTAGTACCAGTAGAAGATCTAGGGGGAGGGGCATCAATAGAAGAACTCGGAGTCTCAGAGGGAGTAGAGCTAGGAGTACCTGAAGGGCCAGTGGCCGGAGTATCGGGGCTACCTTCTTTCTCTCAGCCTCATCTTTCTGGTACTCAATCTGAATATATCAGAGAGGAGGTGGGAGTCACCTCTATATCCATCTTCTCATCTTGCAAAAAATGGGACCGTCTATACAGCTCGGTGATCAACACCAAAAATGGGAGAGATGTCTGGCGCTGCTTGGCCCTCATGGCCATCTCCTGACCAATGATTGCACCTAAATTGAGGCTCTTCCCAATAATAATAGATCCAAGACAGGACGCCTTTGTATGGCGGAGGATAGACTTATTCTGGGATGGCATGATTGTACTACTAATAAACCAGAACCAATACCTCGTTGCCACATTGAGATCATTCTTTTCTATTGGCACTCCGTCCTCAATCCACTTAGGGGTACTGTCAGAAAGAAGAGGAGACAACCAAAGTTTTTTCCCCCCCAATGCCATTGTCTTGATCATACTCTGGTAGGCATCCACAAAGTTATAAATACATCCCAAGACGGTGTTTATGTCCCCACTATCACATTTCACCTTCTTCCCTGGACAATAACATAATCCACTAGTTTGAAGGTACTGTCCTTTCTCTTCACTTGTGGTACCAAGTCTCCGTAGGCCGAGTAGAATTACCGGACCCCAGGGTTTAGTGCAAATCTAGAATTTGTGGGACTTGAGGGTGCTCCATATCTCCGAATACCTATCCACGACACAATCTGTGGACAACCTCTTCTCCTCAATAATAGTCTTCAATCCCTCTACCTTTAGTTTGTTGAGAGACTGGGGAGGGGGACCCTGTACAGGTGGCACTGGGACCACAGTCTGATCTGAAGTTGGGGGAGGAAGATGAGTCTGAGGCACCTGGATCCTAGATGGATCATGCATCCCTTTGGAGCAAAGTTCTTCTCTCCGGGCATGTAGAAGCTGGTCATCCTCATGCTCAGAGATGGAATCCTAAGAATCCTGGGACTCTCCCTCATTGTCTAATGAGTTGATGTGAGTCTCGTAGACTCACTCACTGTCGAAACTGACCTCCGGTGACTCTACCATGGGCGCCTTACCCTTTCATTTGCCTTTTCCTCCTTTTGTAGGGAACTTTGATGCCTTTGCCTAGGATGAAAATGCATCTTCATTTATAAAGACTCCTTCTGCCTGCTTGCGAGACGACATGTCTCTTCCTGAAACTTTGTGTCTAGCCATTTCTAAAGAACACAGAAAAATGTTAGAAAAAGTTCAAGAAAAATTCAGAAATTTAGTTGTAGAAAGACTTGCTAAACCATTCGGCGAGTTGCCGAGTCACTTAGGCAAGTCAGATCGGGCTCGCCGAAAGTACCAGCGCAAAAATTCTCAAAACTCAAGACAAGTCAACAATGTTCAGGGACATTCAGTGAATCGCCGACACCAATCGGTGAGCTAGTAGTACCCCGCCGAAAGTTAAAGTGTATTTTAAGGGTTAGGGGCACAGAAAGGGCGATCAAGAAGGCCTTTCAGCGAGTCATCGAATGAACTTAACGAGCTCAGGCATCTCGCCAAAAGTTACAGAACAAACTCAGCCATAATTTGAAATTAAAGGCAATTTTTGGGGGACTTCGGCTAACCACCGAACCACTCGGCGAGCTCGACTTAGTTCGCCAAATGGCCCAATGTGCCATTTTTCAACCCCATTTCTCAAAATCAACCCCGCGGTCCCTAAATTCAAAATCAAACACAAACACCATTCAATTAAAGCCAGACCCATACGACCCATGCCCTCGGGGTACTCAGACTTCCCCTGCTTTGGCCAAAATTTGCCATTTGATGACTTTTGCCCTTAAGAATGATATCAAACACTCCATCATTAGGGAAATTACATCATTTAGCACAATTCGGGGTTACCTAGACTTCATCCCACTAGACCCAACACACATAAACCACAACCCAACAATTTAAACTAGATTTTGCAAGCAAGAGCACGAGAATCGATCAATTTAAAGAATTTAGGCACACATTTAAACAAATTACAGGCAATCCAACACCTTCAAACACGATTATACCAATTACCCGACACAAAACAACAACAAATTTACCTATTGCATTTGATTTCAACCACAAAATTAAAGTACGGGGTTCGGAAAATAAACCTTAATACTGAATACAATTTTGAATAGCTAGGCGGCAAAGATCCTCGATTACGAGCAACGATTTCACACAAAAATGTGGGTATAAGCAATAGAATATGGAAGATCAAAAGTTGGATGAGATGGTACAAGAGTTAAAAATGAGAGAAGATGAAGGATTTTGAAATTTTAAACCGTTTTGCCTTTAAAACCTTTCAATTCGCGGCACCTTCGGTGGAGTAACTCGTGCTTGCCGACCCACTCGGCGATGCGCCTAGTGGTAATTTACCTCGCCGAGTTTTATAAGACTCCCAGAAATTTGAGGGTTCAAATGGCGGACAAAATCAGGCTCGCTGACCTGTTCGGTGAGTCACGGATTAGGCATTTAGCCTGCCGAGTTTTATGGAGTTCCCTTTCAAGCTAGATTGTTCCAACGGCGGTCCAAGTCGAGGCTTGCCGACCTGTTCGGCGTGTCACCGACTGGATTGTTGGCTTGCCAAACTACCCATTTTCTAATACTTTTCACTTTTCAATCTGCAATCAACACCCGTTATTCAAAATAAAAAACTAAAGAATTAAAAACTTGGGTTGCCTCCCAAGAAACGCCTTAGTTAACGTCGTGGCACGACAAAAGTACCCATTTACAGATCGTTCTTCGGGTTTTCCAAGGTATCACTTGGTAAGCCCCCTTTTCGCTTTGGCTTCAAATGAGAAGAAATTTAACCCATTTAGGTCTCCAACTGCTTGATTGACACGGAATGAGAGGTGACCGTCTTATTAAGTGTAGAGACATCCTCTTTCATCTCTTTCAACACCTTTTCAACCCTTCAACTTTGTTGAGAATACGTAAGAGTATGTCTTCTATACGGACATTTTCAGACTCCTGGGGTGGGACTTACCTATCCTTATCACCCTCTCTTTCCTTCCATGTGGTGTTACGATCACGCCATTCTCTATCACAATCTCTCCGTCCCTCATCTCTATTCCAACCCGGATTTTCACCCGGCCTTGGATAGTTTTGCCGATATCCACCTCCTTGATTAGCTAGGAAGTTTACTTCCTTATTGTAAAGCGCTTCAGAGTGAGAACCCTCGGGATTCATTCTACCAACACAAACAACATTAACACTCTTCATACTACTACCCATCACATTTTTCGCCAATAGATCCATCTGGGTCATCATTTTGGCCATGTTTTGGTCTCTCTCTTAATCTTAGTCTTCACGAGTGTACCATGTCCTATTGATCATGGTCATACCATAAAGAAGCGAGACGCTACTTTGTAGGGCTGTTGCATTATACCACCGGGAACAAGTTGATCAGCAACTCCTTTGTTCACCGAATCAATGCTCCTATAGAAGTACTGCTGCAATATATGATTCGACAGCCCGTGGGTTGGACATTGAAGTACCAATTTCTTAAACCTCAACCATGTCTCATGAATAGGTTCACATTCCAAGCGCTTGAAACCTTGGATACTATCCTTAAGGGTCATCATCCGTCATGGGAGAAAGAATCACACATGGAATGCGGTAGTAAGCTCGTCCCAAGAGGTGATGGAATCCCTTGGCGACTCAGCCAACCATTTACTATCCTCACCCATCAAAGAGAATGGGAACAACCTGAGACGGAGTGATTCTTGTGATACATTTTTCAATGAGAACGGACCACTAACATCCACGAAGTTTCAAATATGCTCATGTGGGTCTTCGTGAGCCAATCCTCCATATAATACCTTCATTTGTAGGAGCTGCAACATTGTGCTTGTAACATGGTAGACGACATTCCCTTCAATTGGAGCTAGACGTATTGCACCAACACCACCCAATGGAGTTGGGTCATTCACATTTTGGTCATTTACATCATTGAGGTTCCCATTATCATCTTGGTGGCCCACTTGGCTATCATTGCTCCCATTTACTCTCATATCTTCCTTTGTTCAACACAAGCAACACAAAACCAAAAAACTAAAGTAAGTAGATTCAAGTACAACTCAAAAGATCACAATTCTACTTCACTAAACAAATTTTAAACAACACCACTCCCCGAAAGCGGCACCATTTTTGATTAACATTTCAAACACACCTTATCCAATTCTAGGTGCAATTGATCGCTAAGCAGTATAAAACCCAACAAAGAGTTGGGGTCAAACCCACAGGGAGCGGTACATGTTCAAATTCAATTAAGAAGTAAAAATGTGATCTAGCTAGCTAGAGGAATAGAAATTATCGAAAAAGATATGAAACAAATCAAAAAGGGCGACACGAATTTCAGATGGGGGGTTTTTGTTTGCAATTATCAGCCACAATGCAGTCACACAAAATTGAAATAATAATACAGAGAAGAATTCTCGGGATGTGATCAATTATAGGCAAATTTCTCTATATAGGTAATTGTAACTACCAATAAATAGCTAAATATCACTAGGTATGCTAGACTATGAGTGAAATAGCTTTCTCTCGAATAACTATCCCGATTCAATTGATTTCTCTCGAACATCAACAAGCTTAGCAATTAAGAACAACCCACACCTTAATTCATCCACTCTATCGAGCTAGATGGGTAGGATTGGATTTAGGATTCACTCTCTCGAGATGAACCCATATCAACCCAATACCTACAAACCATTAATCAAAAGCCTTAGTTCCAATACCTCTTTCTCGAGCAAGCTAAGAATACAAAATTAGAACTGCATTTGCAACTACAATTCATAAATTAAACTTAAGCTAATGAGTAAACCCACTTTAATATAGCATTTAAACTAGTAATTAACAATACCCATAAGCTAATTCAACCCATAATAACATGATCACACCCCAAGAATTGGGGTTTTAGCCAAACATCATAAAAAGGTAAAAATGATTACCAACTCGATTAGCCATCATCTGGGTAATAGTCTCCAAGCCTTTACAATGTTCCAAATTGGAGAAAATTAGTAACCTGCTTGCAAAACCTCCGAATTGAGTCTCAAAAAGCCTTCAAGTTTACAAGGAAACTCTCAAACTCAAAAGTAAACTATTCTAAATGGTAGCCAACTTCTAAATTAACAGTTCAAAATTCAATTTATAGTTACCAAAAGTTAGGCACAAAAGGCCATTAGGCGAGGTAAGTCAGGTTTTCCGAGTGGTTTGGCGAACCGTCCATTGCTCTCTTCTATCACCGTCATGTTATAGTTCTCAGCATCCTCAAGTCCTATAAATTTGGGGGATCAATCTTGTCATTGCGGAACTGATCAGGGATTTGCTGACTGTCCATTCTTGTCATTGACTTGGTTTCTTACCTCAGAGCTGGCACACTGGAACTTTAGGCTGACTGAAGACCCACTCGGTGAGTTGCCAAGTGGTCTTAGCAATCACCAGGCTCGCCTTTATCCACTTCTTTAACTTGTTTTGTTCCTTTTTGCCTGTCAGTGTCCTTTCCTTGCTTCTTAGCTCAGATACCTGAAAATCAGGGCTTTAAGTTTATAACATAAATTAGGCATTTGAGGACACTAAAACTATCAAAACAAAGCCCTAAATGAGTCCAAATCTCGGACTCATCATCCCTCCAGGCGTCTGGTGCTCATACTTTACCTACTGACAATTCAAACATTGGGAAGCAAAATCAATAATGTCACACTTCATTCTACTCCACCAATAATATTGTCTCAGATTACGACACATCTTGGTTGCACCAAGATTATAGAATACCTCGAACTGTGAGCCTTGACAAGAATAGTATGAGTCAAATAATCAAAACAAGGCACATATACCTGCCCCTTGATCCTAAGACACCTTCCTCATCAATCACAACCTCTTTTGTCACGCCCCGAGGCTACCTACTTGACGTAACACGGGACCTAGGATCACGAGTGACCCTTAGCTAACCCTGAGTCTGACATATCATAGGCGTAATAAAAATAACTAAGTAAAGCATGAACTATGCAAAAGCTAAATTAATAAATATCTGGTGTGGGAACAAAACCCAAATAGTCTGAATATATAAAACATACTAAGACTTTAGTGATAACCGACAACCGTTTAACAATTCAAGTTGAATCTATTACTATGTCTGAAAAGCCTCTAACTGAGTTGAGTTGCTGGGACATGCCTCCCCTCCCCAGCTAACTCTAACAAAACTGAAAATTGAAAGTAAAGACTGAAATAGAAAGCATGTCTATTGTCGTCGCAGTATGAGGACTCATAACTGAAGTTGCTAAAGTTGAACTTGATTCAAATTAAGCGTGATCTGGATGATGAGTACCTGAACCTACATCATCAAATGATGTAGTGCAGAGTATGCGTTAGTACTTGGAATGTACTGAGCATGCATGATGTAGATACTAAGCTGGACATATATATACATATATATATATATATATAGGCTGGACAAAACATAATTGATCAATGACATGAACTGAGCAAGAATGTAAATATTGAAACATAACTGAAAAGCTAATCTAACTACAATGACCAAGTATTAATCATGAAGATAACATGATGAAAAAAATGCTGAAATATATACTGAAAACCTGGTCAAATGCACTAAGAGTCTCAATGTGGAAGCTACTATTAACCGACATAAACCATGTGAGCTAAGCGTGGAGTCTATACAGCCCATCGAGAGGACCAAATATACAATGCTAGGGGTATAAAGGAATGACTGGTGTGATCACTAAATCTGATTCCTAATAGAGGGGACTTATACTCCTACAGAGGCACGTAGTTTTGGGACTATGAGGGTACGCTGAACCCTAGTCCAACTCGGTGCTATGTCTACTCCCAACTGAATATGTATATGACTGAAATGTGACTGAAATACTGAATTACTCAAAGTACTGACATGCTTACTGAGAATGCAACATTTATATACTGATAATGTGACATTCAAAATCTAAAGCATGATTATCTGTTTAACTAACCTAGCAAGTGTAATTCATGAACTAAGAGAATCTACACAAACTAGGGTTCTGAGTTTCATACAAGGAACTAAATAAACTTTCCAAGAAACATGCTATTTCAGTTAAGGATACTACAACAACTAAATCACAACAAATCTCCAAGGTTTTAGTAACCCTAGGTCTATACAAGCTATGTAGAATCAAGGGTCTGACTGAATTCTAGGGACCTAGTGGATGAAATAAACCCACTAGTGAAATCCCACATACCTGGTGACAAAATCTATGGAGAAATCCTTTGATTTCGAGGCTGAAACTTGAAGAAAACCTTCTGATTGTTCTTGGGAAACTGGCGCCTCTTTCTTCTTTCTTTGCTCTAAGTTTTGGTTAATGAGGGTTCTGGGTAATGTCTGACTAGAATATTAGGCTTAAACTGAGTAAAATGACGTAGTTTAGATATCAAACGATGTAGTTTAAACGCCCAATGCATAGGGGAAAAGATCAAAATGACCCTGACTTAAAAGCTGACGAGGCCCACCACGGAGCCATTGACGGATCGTTGATGGAACCACAGTCCGTCGAGTGGGTCATGATTGTTGTCCAGTGCTTACTGGTTCTTGGACCTCCCAGCCACGGTCCACTTCACGGACCATGTGAAGGACCACAGACCGTGAAGGCCACCGTGGTTCTTCACTTGGGCTAAGAGTCTGCTAGTTTGACTTAACGGGCTAATCCATGGCTCATCAGTGGGACCACAATCCGTGGTGAGCATCGTGGTCCACCACACTAACTGGGTGTGAACCACGAAAAGGTCGACGAACCTTGGTCCCTTTCACGGTTCGTGAACCCCTCTGTTGTTCACCCAAATTTTCTATTGTACAGGTCTGCTAGGTTTCTGAGGTGTTACAATATCTCCCCCTTGGGCACATTCTTCCTCAAATGAGGTCTAAACACACTGAGTATGGAGGGAAGGAGCTGCAATCCCTATCACTAAGTACTAGAAACTGATATCTAACTGAACTGAGTTCCAAGAACATGCAAACATGTTGAAACGCAAGAACAACTGAAGGAACAAGATGCTGAGACTAAATTTACGCAAGAGTAAACTAAGAGACTGGAGAGGAACTATTACTTGAAGCTAAAACGGAATCGGAAGGAAAGAGGTGAGGATACTTGGCCTTCATGGCTGCTTCTGCTTCCCAAGTAGCTTCCACTACAGACTGACTCCTTCACAAAACCTTCAGTGAAACGACTTCCTTATTTCTCAACCTACGAACCTGATGGTCTAGAATCTCAACTGGCACCTCTTCATAAGTGAGACTATTTCACAGCCACACTCTCTAATGGTACTATCGATGCCGAATCACCCACACATTTCTTCAACAAGGAATGTTAAAGACTGGATGAACCGCTGCTAGTTCTACTGACAACTCTAACTCATAAGCCACATTACCATCCTCTTTCAAGATTCTGTAAGGACCTATATATCTAGGACTGAGCTTCCCTTTCTTGCCAAATCTCATCACCCCTTTCATAGGTGACACCTTCAGGAGGCCCCAATCATCGATTTCAAACTCTAAGTACCTTCTCCTCACATCTGCATAGGACCTTTGACAACTCTAGGTTGTCTTTAGTCTATCTCTAATGAGTTGAACTTTATCCATAGCCTCGTGAACTGAATCTGGCCCAATCAAGTCTGCTTCACCTACTTTGAACCAACCAACTGGAGATCTACATCTATACCCATATAGTGCCTCATAAAGGGCAATCTGAATACTGGAATGGTAACTATTATTATAAGCGAACTCTATGAGAGGTAGGTGATCATCTCTACTACCGTTGAAATCTATCACACAAGCTCTCAACATGTCCTCTAAGGTATGAATGGTACGCTCTGCCTGACCATCCGTCTGTGAATGAAACGCTGTACTGAGATTTACCTGAGTACCAAGACCTTTCTGAAATGATTTCCAAAAATGAGAGGTAAACACAGGACCTCTATCCAAGATGATGGACAATGGGACCCCATGCAACCTGACTATCTCATTGATGTAGAGTTTGGTGTAGTCCTCCGCTGAATCTGTAGTCTTGACAGCCAAGAAGTGAGCGGACTTAGTAACTCTGTCTACTATTACCCAAATGGAGTCATGTTTGTCTACGAGTATGCTGTAAACCAGTAATGAAGTCCATGTTTATAACTTCCCACTTCCATATAGGAATGTTAATCTCTTGAGTCATACCTCCTAGTTTCTGATGTTCTACCTTAACCTGTTGACAATTAGGACACTCAGCCATAAAGTCTGCTATGTTCCTCTTCATGTCGTTTAACCAAAAGACTTCTCGTAGATCATGGTACATCTTAGTGGCACCTGGATTAATGGAATACCTGAAGTTATGAGCTTCTGTAAGGATTTACTACCTCAATTCACCCACATTAGGAGCACATAAGTGACCTTGGTAACAAAGCACACTATCTCCCCCTTGGGAGAAAACCTCAACTTTCTGCTGATGAACTACACCTTTCAACTGAAGTAATATACGATCACTATCTTGTTTTTCCTTAACCTCCACTACTAATGAAGATTCTGACCCATTCTGAACTATCACACCACCATAAGATGTGTCCGTAAGGCAAACTCCTAAGCGAGCAAGCCAGTGAACATCTTTGGCTAACTCTTTCTTTTGTTCCTCAACATTTGCAACACTACGCATAGACAGTCTACTGAGAGCATCAACCACTACATTGTCCTTACCCGGATGGTAAAGCACATTCATGTCATAGTCTTTGAGTAATTCAAGCTATCTCCTTTGACAAAGATTCAACTCTTTCTGGGTGAACACATATTGGAGGATCTTATGATTTGTGAACACATCAACATGAACACCATACAAGTAGTGTTTCCAAATCTTTAGGGCAAATACTATGGTTGCAAGTTCGAGGTCATGAGTCTGGTAGTTCTTTTCATGGACCTTAAGCTGTCTAGAAGCATAAGCTATGACCTTACCTTAGTGCATCGACACACAACCTAAGCCGACCCTAGATGCTACACAATAAATCACATATCCGTCTGAACCATCTGGTAGAGTCAAGACATGAGCTGTAGTGAACCCAGTCTTTAGTTATGAGAAACTTTTCTCACATTCATCTGACCACTGTAATTTGACCTTCTTCTGAGTCAACTTGGTCAATGGGGAAGCTATGGATGAAAATCCTTCAACAAATCTCCTGTAATAACGGGCCAAACCCAAGAAACTTCTGATATCTGTTAGAGAGGTGGGTCTAGGCCAGTGTTGTACTTCCTCAATTTTTTGAGAATCCACTCGATTCTTTCGCTAGATATTGATAAACGCTCAACTAAACTTCATCCGATACTAAGTGTAGGCGATCGTAGTCTAGTATATACCCAACGAAGAGTTGGGGTCGATCCCACAAGGAGCAATACGATAGAGAATTTAGTTACGAAGTGAAAGACATGTTCTAAACGGTTGTAGGAATAGAAATTATCAAAATCATTCAATTAAATCTAAGGGGTTGACAACAAGTTACATATGAGAGGATAAGGTTTGTCAATTAACAACTAAGAAAATAAGGGGAGTAATCAAGTAGATTGGGATACTTGGGGATGTGATTGATTAATTGCCAATTTCGCTATACGGGTGATTTGCGATTAGTTGTAATGGCCATCTCTCGATCAACCATCACGAATCAAGTGAGTTCTCTCGAACCTTAACTAGCATCAAACTAAAAATAGCCCACTATCTCAATTTATCTACTTTCTCGAGCTAGAAAAGTAGGATCGAATTAGGATCCACTCTCTCGAGTGGAACTCACAACAACCCAATCGCTATAATCATTAATTGATAATCTTAATTCTAAAACCTCTCTCTCGATCAAGCATAGAATGCTAAATTAGAACTGCATTTGCAACTACAATTCATAAGTTAAACCTCAATTACCAATCAACCCTCTTCAAAACAATCAGTAATTACTAACACCCATTAGCTAATTATGACATTTAATCACATAATCACACCCCCAAGAATAGGAGTTTTAGCCACACATCATAAAAAGTAAGAAATCAATACCAATTACGTTCTCCGTAATCTAGGTATTGCAATCCACGTCTTTACAATGATCCAAAATGCTTAATATCGAAAACCCAACTCAAAATCTACTAGAAAACTCCTAAAACTAAGTTAAACAAAGTCTATAAAGAAAGCTCAAAGTTCAGCAATGGAGAAGCACTCATAATTTTTCCAGTATCTTCTCAGCGTACTTCAAAATCTTTTAGAATTATAATTTATACGTTTCAGATTTTGGCCTGCAGGGTCACTCGGTGGAGTTAGTCCATCATCGCTGACCCAATTGGCGATGCACCAATTTCTCCTCTACATCACCGGTTTTCCTTGACTCTTTATCCTTAAGACTCTATATTTTTAAGCGATCAACCTCTCATTTGCCAATCCATTCAACAGTTCGCCGAAGGTCCAATTCCATCGCCAAGTTAGCTTCTCCCCGGGGCTGGCAGTCTGGAGCATTAGGCAAGCTGAAGTGCCACTTGGTGAGTCACCGAATGGCTTTGGCGATTCTCAGCTTTCACTATCTTCAGCCTTTTTCATCTTTTTCGCTCCTTTTTGCGTGGTAATGTCCTTGCCTTGCTCTTTTACCTTTATATTTGCAAATTAGCATTAAAACATCAGTTCAAAGGACAAAATAAGCATCGAGGACACTAATACTATGAATAACAATCTCTAACTGAGTCGAAATGCCAGACTCATCAACACCCCCAACTTAAACTTTTGCTTGTCCTCAAGTAAAACACAAGATCAATCAGTTCAGCGAGGATGTCTACAAACAGTGCTAGTCAAGACTCAACACGAATGCATACAGAGGTTCAAACTACACATATAATGTTCAATTGTGCACTCCAACTTTCAAACTGTGACTAACCATCATCAAATAAAACTCAAGCTCACAATGCTTGCTTCACATGCAAGTTCAAGCTCAACAAAAGCATTCAAATTCCCTCACACCAAGAATGATTTCATGCTCCCACAAGACTCATAAACAATTTATAATTATGGAATCAAATAAAACTCTCACACTCCCAAAGATAAACACATGCATGACTCTACCCATAGGCTTACCCGTATTTTACAATGAACATTATTTCCAACTCACTCAAGATCACAAAGGTTTTTCAAGGCTTGTAACGGGGCTGCGTGTAAATGTATGGTCATTTTGGTTTAGTGACTTTTACCTTCATGAAGTATGGCCTGCAATTCACTTTTTTTCCTTCTCTTCCACACTCTATGATGTTCACAATCCACCCTATTGTTAATTTAAGCATGACTCATTAGATACCCCATTTTGTTTGCTCCTTTCACAAATTTTATTTTCACATTTTTTAATCTTTTTCTATTTTCACATATTTCTTTTCTTCGTCTTTTTTTTTACATGGAGGGGTTCCATCTTTTTCAACATGATCCTTCATGGGCAGATTTTCACACATCTTGATTTTCCTTCTTTTTCACCACAGCCCCAACTTAGACTTTTGGCCTAAATTGGCTATTTAAACGAATCAATACTTCATGAAGGTTATAGGTGATGGATGAAAGAGGTCAAAGTTGTTCAAATTTCTTCCAAAGAAAGGGTTAGGCTCAAATGGTGCCAAGCTAGGTTCACACTCCTACAAGGTGGTCACAAAGAGGTATAAGATCAATTTTTGGTCCACTCTTCAAAAAATTCCTAAGATCATCTCAATCGCTTTCTTTCATCAATCAATTGGACTAACAAGGCAAGTTCTAGGTATTAATTACCAAACACATATTTCAAGACAACCTCACCACACATGGAATTCGACACAATCATCAAACAAGACCCTACAATTTTTAGCTAGTGTGCAACGATTATCACAAGAGATCAACTCAACAACCGGCTAGTCACAATGAGATGCTAGGAGTTCACATATGACCTATGTAACTCAATTTGCCTCATCGGAGCCATACACTTATATCCTTCAATCGAGAGCACTATTCAAGTCATCGGTATTGATCACAACCGACACTCAAAATTGCAAGAGAACAACCACATTCAAACACATCAAGAGGTGGTAATTATTAAAATTAGTTCAAACCATTTGCATTTCAAAATAGAGGACCAACACCATGGATAAAAAACAATACATATATATATATATATTTGCATTTAAAAAAGAATCCATAAAGCAGCCCAAAAAAGGTGGGTATGGAGATACCTCACCCCGCCAAACTAAACTAGCAATTGTCCTCAAATGCACAAAAATAGTAAAACAGTCTAAAAATAACAGAAAGGGAGTCAAAAGGGATTATCCTACCAGGCTAAACCTAGGGTGAACTCTTCATGTCGGTGACTCCATCTGTCGGGGAATAAGTGCCCGGTGCAACATCATTTTTCGCTCCTTTGGAGCCCACCATCGATGTATCTCTCAAAGAATCCTGCACAACCGTCTCAACCATAGCTCCCTCAAGATCCGCTATATCATCATAGACTATGTCGTCTCGAACAGCCAGCTCCTCCTCATTGGTCTCAGCCTCAGACTCAGCATCTACCTCATCCATAGCAACATCTCCGATCGTAGTAGCTGGAGAAATCTTAGAACTGGCTGGAACATCAGTGCTTAGAACCTTAGGTAGTTCCATAGGGCCAAAGAACATATATAGGTCGATGGATTTAAACTCATCCACATCTTTCCTCAGCCCAACAACGTCGGCCTTCAAGGACGTCACATTAGCAAAAGTACCATGTCCTTACTCATAAGCCTCTACCCTCACAACAAGGGCATCCAGTGCAAATTAGTGGGTATCTATCAACCCTTGGTGCTCTCTCAACTCAACCCTAATCAGGGCCAATGCAATAACAATTGCCCGCTCAATCAACCCAAGCACAACGACCTCTACCCGGGAGGCACGCACAATAGCAGATTGAGCCATATGGCCTATCTTGTATAGCATGGCCTGGGTGAAAGAGAGTTGGGAAGAAAAAGCAACAAAAGAAGGAGGGGGTACAACATTAGAACCTAAAAGTGTAGAAGTAGAGGGACCAGAGGTACATGTAGAGTCAGTGGCGGGAGGGGGAAGTATTGCCTTTATCGGCAACATATTAACATCAACTACCAGGGACAAATCCACTGGTGTAGCTCTCCTCCGATCAGCCTCATCCCTCATATATTCGGTCTCGATCTGTCGGATGTCAAAAGAGGAAGTGAGGGCCACTTCCACATCCATCTTCACAATAATTGGAACACCGGCCTGCCTACACAACACAGTGATCAATACAGGAAAGGGAAGAGAATTCTGACTTTGCTTGGCCCTAATGGCCATCTCCTGCGACACGATCAGACCTAGATTTAGTTTCTCCTGATCCATGATGCAGCCCAAATAGGCAGACTTCGAGTGTCGGAGGATCGAATCATTCTACGAAGGCATCAAGGCGCTGTTGATGAACCTGAACCAATATCTAGCAGCCACGTTCAAATCTTTCTTCTCAATAGGTGCACCAACCTCAATCCACCGTGGCATGGTGTTAGAAATTAGTGGCGCTAACCAACCCTTCAAATCATCGTGGGTCTTCTTCTAGATTCTGTAGTAGTGGATGAAGTTCACCGTACACCCAAACACCTCATTGATCTCAGTGCTGTTGCACTTCACCTTCCGGACCCCCACTACCACATAATTGATACGCTCAAATTACACCTCCCTAAAGAAGTGTAAGCGATCGTTATCAAGTAAAGAACCCAACTTGTAGGTTGGGGTCGATCCCACAAGGAAAATGGTTTAGACTTTACTTTAACCCACGATTATATCCAATTAGTCAAA
>JAJOOO010019066.1:0-39854 GCA_029582685.1 Solanum piurae | reverse complement strand
AATAATATTATTATTATTATTAATACTAATAATAATAATAATAATAATAATAATAATTCCTCAAAAACGAAGCTACTCTTCAAAAAAATTATGCCTCACTTCTTCTTTTTTTTGACATTATTTCTGATTTTAATAGACTGGAAATTTTATCTTAAAATTTTATAAAATATAAAAAATGATCATATTTAATTCCTACCATCGTTACTACTTTTAATCTCTTTTACATCAATTCCTTAATCCCATCATTAATGTTATTGATATTATTTCCTTAAATCACTTTTTTTTCCTTTCTTTGTTTTTGTTTATTATTTATTTATCCTAGAAATAAGTTAATATCACTTATAATAAGAATTGAAATACAAATTTTACAAAATTTGATTTGCCTCTTTTTTATTTTAATTTTTTGAATAATAATAATAATAATAATTTCTCAAAACGAAGCTACTCTTCAAAAAAAATCATCCCTCACTTTTATTTTATTTTTGACATTATTTTTTATTTTAATAGACTGAAAATTTTATCTTAAAATTTTATAAAATATTAAAAATGACCATATTTAATTCATATCACCATCAACTATTAATTTCTTTTACTTTCTTATCTTAATTTCATCATTAATGTTATTTATATTATTTCTTTAAATCACTTATTTTCCTTTCTTTTGTTATTTTTTCTTTCCTTTTATTTATGTATTCCTAAAAATAAGTGATTATAATTTAATAGGAACTGTAATTTTTTTAACATAATTAGATTTTCCTTTTTAAAAAAATAAAATTGAACAATACTTACATATTATATAATAATAATAATAATAATACTTAATTAATAATAATAATTAATAATAATATAATAATAAAAGTAATAAAGCTGAAATAAAAAAGTGATGTGACACTCTTCTTAGTCCAACATTGATATTTTTTTATTTTTGATAATGTCACTTATATGTTTCTTAAACTAATTGTTTTATATTTAATATTGTTCAATTAAAGGGCGAATATATAGAGAGACCAAGCAAGATATTTATCTAATTTCTCAGTTTTTAAAGTTTTTTCTTGCATTATAATTAAAAAGTTTGTTGAATCCTAGATATAAAAGAAAATACGTCATTACATTTTCAGTACTTAAGGCTATAACTACGACACAATTTCAAAATTTAATGCTATAATTGTTTCTTTCCTCGTATGTACCATTCTCTTCATAATTGCATCATTAAAGGAAGAAATACTAATTTAAAAATCAAAAGTCACGTTACTTAGTGTGTGATTGGAGCAGGTATTTGAATTAACTTATTTTAAGTTATTTTTGGCTTTTAAATTCTTTTTTAATTTGAAAATGTTTGTGAAATACAAAAATGTGCTTAACTGAAAAAATATTAAAAAATAAATCAAAAGCCAAAAGTTAAGTGTTTCCAACTTTTGCCTTTCATTTATAAATCACTTTAAAAAAATCTATCTAAACACTCCCTTACACTTAAATGCCTAGAGCCTGTGTTGAAAATAAGCGAACAACATTTGAAAATTATATTGAAATTCTATAATTTTCAATGGTTATTATGGTGTCATATTCTTTCCCAATATTTATATTTCTTTTTGATTTTTTAAATTATGTCCTTACATTCTTTGTTTGTTTTTAATATTGATTTTGAATTGCATGTAATGGTGATTTTTCATGGGTTACATAGTATTTTAAAAAAAAAATCAATCGATTGACATACTATCAAACAAGGGGAAGAAAGAACGTAACGAGTAAAGATGATACAAAATATTATTCTTACAGAATTCTTTATTCAAGATGTAATTTTGAATAAGCAACGTCCATTCACAATTTCAATATCCCTAAAATAACTTTTTCACCTTTTAAGTAGATGTTCGTACATAGATTTTTTTAAAAATAATGTTATTTGATTTTTAGGAAGATTGAGACGTGTTTTGTTATACTTATTGCAAATAATATTTGAAATAATGTTCATACTTGAATTTACTTAATTAAATATAACTTTAAAAGTGAAAAGTGGATTGAAAAAATAATTTCAAATTTGAAATACAACTTCAAGTTGGAAAGTTGTATTTGAAATTTTCATTATCATATATTGATTTTTAAATAAAATAAAATATTATTCCAATCCAATGGGATACTATTAATATTAATGTGCTTCGTGTATCATTCATCTCTGTAAATTTATAAGTTTAGCTAAAGAAAAAATATTTTTTATAGTAACTTTTTTTTATTTATATAGAAGTATGAAATATGGTAGCACTGTCATTTAGGTGCTCCAATGTTCTAATTATGATTATATATAATTGAGAGTTAAAATTAAGCTTAACAATATCTGTCTGAGGATAATTAAGAGAATATTATTCATGTCAAAATTATAAAGAAGATTAGTATGTTCAACTATATATTTTATCTTCTATTTTATTTTTAAATTGAAAATTTTAAATTAACTACATGTCAAGGAATTGAAATTAATATTATATCTAATTTTGTTTCTTTTGTTTTCAAAAGTTAATTAGAATAAAAAGAAGATTAATTTGTATTGGTCATCAATTGTACTATTTCATTGAACTCGTCATTTTATATAAATTAGTCTTGATCAATTTAAAATGTATAACATGTCCTTAGTAAAAAATGAAAAGTCAATATCACAAAATAGGATTATGGTCCTATTTTTATTTTTATTTTACTGGGCAAATCTAAATCAAAATAACAATTATTTTTTCCTGATTATTTTTAATGGTGTTATCAACTTAACTTGATAATTCATTTTATACTTTGGTATCATTTGTTAATATGTAAAAGAAAATTGCGGTTCAAAGCAAATAAAATTCTCTCATTTGTTTCAATTTAATTTATAAAAAAATATTTTTAAATTTTACTAACATTTCGTGCGGTTGAGTTCACTAGTTATTGATAAAGAAGGAGATGTCCAACAGTTGAAAAGGGGCAAAATCATAGAGTATTTCGCACCAAGAGGCCAATGAACTGATACAAAAAATTATACAAGAAGTTTGTCATTGAGGATGTATCAAGAAAAAATGTGTAATTGAAGCTCAAGATTCTAAATTTTTATCCTGAGAGTGTGATATAAAAAGTTTGAATTGTTTGAACCTAGCAATGCAGAGAATTCTGTAATTGAAAAGAACTGACTAGCCACCGTGGATGGCTGGCTGGTGGCCGCAATATTCATCAGAGGAGAGGTTAGGGTTGTAGAAGAGAGAAGGAGAACATTTTATTAATCATGACAATGGTTGCATTTGATTTTTATTCTACTGTGTATTCATTGGTAAAAAAAAAAAAAAAAATCCCAAAAAATAATATATTGTAAAAATTATATAGATTTTTTTTTTTGAATTTGTTGAAATTCTTTCTTCTAAAATTGGTTGAATAATTGAATTTTTAGAGCGGAATTACTTCTAATAGTTTTAAGATAATAAAATATTTCTCTGTTTACGTTTGAAAAATCTTTATTTAGACATTTCAGTTTAGGTTTAACTTATTATTTTTAGAGGACATAAAGTTTCACTTGACATAGTAACGTTATTATTACTATTATTATTTATAATGATAAATAATAAAATGTAAGACATGTACTTTCAATACATCGCATTGAATTAAATATAAAAAAACTTTGTTTATTTACCAAAAGATTTGAATAGTTTACTTCAAAATTCTAAAATATTTCTTTCCAAAAAGTAAATAGTTTTTCTTTCTTTCTTTTTATATAAATTTTATATTTTTTATGATCTTCAATATTGTTTTTTTTTTATAAATAAAATCATAAAATCTACCCTTTAAAATTCTGGAGGTGTCAAAAATTGTGAACACCTAAGCACCACAGCCTTGAACCGATAATATTTATAACTTGCAAGTTGATTTTTCAAATAGCAAAGCTATTTATCTTTGAAATGAATAGAGTTTGTTTACAAGCTCATTATGAAATGTTATGAACTAATTGTTTTCTTTTATGATTTATTATGTATGCATATACACCCGATAGCTAACCTTTATTTCCAATTGAATTAATTTGTAAAAAACTGGTTCAATAGTTGTATATTTATCTTTCCTTTAATTTACAACTCTTTGTATGACTTAGTATTTATTAACATGTTCGGGTGTGAAGATAATTATAATAATTAAGAATCTCTTTTTCAACAACTTGTCTCAAACAAAAGAAAAGACAAACTGTATAAAAATTTGGCTATACTGCATCAAACTAAATCTTTTATTAATTAAAGTAAACAATTGGTTTTACGGAATGATACTCCAGTGGTTTAAAGTAAATAAATAATCTTTTAGTATTTTTTTTTATTGTTAAAAAATGAGTGATTTTTCAAATAATTTTTTTTATATGTTTAAACCGGCAAAGAAAAGTGAAAATTTGTTAATCAATTACTCTTGGATTAATGTCATTAATTAACTTCTTAAAATGATAAAAAAATATCCGTTTTTTTTAAATGATGTGCTAACTAGTTACTCCCTCTATTTTATATTGTTGGGTATTTTTTTAATTTTAAAAAATTAATTGAATGGTTCAAAGTTTTAGAGAAGAGAGTTGTTAGAAAAATCTTTTTTTTTGTCCCTTATTTACATTTTCTAGGGGATAATTTCAAGAGAGTTAATTATTCATATATATATATATATAAGAATAATTTGAGAGTAAATAAAAGTGCAAAAATGGGAAGTAGTAATCGATTTATATCCTTTTTTTCTTTCTTAATAGGTGTGCAATACCTCACAAATCCATTTAATGTAAAATAGAGTGAGTAATTAATACTCTCTTGATTGAACTGTATTTATTACTCCCTCCATTGCATATTAAGTTAATTTTTGAGGCATTTTTTATTTTTCAAATTAACTTAATTGTTCAGTTTTCAAGCCTACTTTTAGAGTGTTCTTTCAATTTTACCCTTCATTAGTTAGTATTGAAATTAGTGATTAATTAATATTTAGTTATTTTAATCATAAATTTGACAATAATTAATAAGGATAAAAATGAAAAACTAGATTCACTTTATGTTTTAATCTACTTTTCTTAAAGGGTGTGAAACACCTTAAAAATTAACTTAATATGGAATGGAGGGAGTATTTGAACAGCGAAAGTTGACAAAAATTAAGAAAATCTGAAAAACATGGAACTCATCAAATTTTAATTTTTTTTAAAACAAAAAAGAAAGTGTATTGCCAATAAACATCCTACATGTCTATTGTATTTTAAATTTCTAAAGTAAGGGAAATAACGAAGAAATAATGCCGCCGCCCAAATGACTAATTAAGTCCAAATCCAATGGATGAATATAAAACCAAAATTAGCAGTGGGTACCGTACATATATATTAAACGTCATGATATATTCTTTTGTCATATATGATTTACACGCATATGCATATATGCTTTTATTTGATAAAAAATATAGGAGTAGTTAGTTGGACCGTATCAGCTTGGAGTATTATTGTTTATTAAGTAACACATTTAAATGACTGTTTTTTTTTTTAATTTCAATTCATGTGATTTTTTTTACGAATCTAATCATTTAACGTTAAAGAGAAAAAGTTAAATTATTTTTTTCAATTATGAAAATATGATTTTTTTTTTGTGGGACAGATTTTTAAAAAAATATAGCACATAAATTATTATCAATGAAATATTAAAATTTAGAGTTTTAGAATCTTGGGACCAAGAACTACATTATTTAAGTTTTACCGAGTTGAATATTTTAATACAAAATATAGATTATAAGCAAAATATAATTAAAATTTAAATAAAATAATAATTTTTGATTGAATTCATTTTTATCTTTGTATATATATCAGTCAGCTTTTTAAGGATGGTTAATTGAATCTCTTTTTATCAAATAATTATCATATGACTAACCTCCAACAACCAAATTAAAATTGTAGAAGCATATTTATAATTTATTGGTAATAAACTAAAGAAAATCATGAAGGACAAAGCACTTAATTGTTTTTTCCAGGTAATTTGGTATGTGGAATAAAATAAATAAAAATATCATATGAGTTGAAATATTTATATGTCTCAATTTTTAAATTAATAAAAATCTCGTAACTTCGTAAAAATAATAAAATAAAATTATTATACTTATCTGACGCATATTAATAAATAAACTTCTTTAAATGTTGGTAGTTTGCTATATATCGCCTGGCTGACTAGCGACAAAATGGACGTCGGCGCTCGGCTCCCTCTATTCACGTGGCTTAGCCGACTCCATTCTCCAACTTCTTCTCCATTTATGCAGCCGACAACTTTAAAATAATCCTTTTCCGCAGCGCACCTACTACGTACAATTGAAAATATTAATTAATTTTTTTCTTTTTTTCCCCCCTAATATAAAAACGACGACGGATTTTCTTCCCCCACGAGAATGGTGTGAGATAAGTTTTTATGATAATTTAAAAGATGATCACACTATTTATTATTCTGATAAGTGTTAAATGGATGTGCAATAATGTATGTAGTCAAGGTGTTCTAATGTACGTATAACGTATCAGTAGATTTTAACCTTATTCTTATATAACTCGATTAATTTAATTTGACACAAATAATTTATTTTCATTATTCAAATATTTCACAACATAAATAAAATAAAAATCAAAAGCTCTAGCCTCCTTTTTTATCTCTCAAAGGGGTGAAAGGGCAAATATCTTTAATGTCCCCTCGTGTCAGGAATTGTACATCATAATAATTACTAGTCATTCATACATGGAAACGCATGTCTGATCGAAAATTTTAGTTCTTTCATATTTCAATAGTAAAATATGTTTTTCATTGAGCTAAGGTCAAAAATATATAATATAATTTACCATCTAGTTATTTCCATTTTACTTAATCTTTCTTTCATGATCACCACATATATTGAAAATTATTTTTCTTGCTACATGAATTCAATTTTCATTTTATTTGATAAAAATCATTATGAAATAGCACGTGGTTGTATGTTGCGGAAAAAGGAAAATAATAAATCAAAACTTATAAGTTATGGTGTATAGATACTTACGTTACCCACACAGTCCCAATGGGGATGGGTGTATTATATTATTTCCAATGCAAAAATTAGGGTTTGGGCCATAGAACCTAATGTTCTTCACGTGCATCCCACGTGAACTCTATTCCCTACTAAATCATATTGATAGAGACTACTTTATCTTTGGCCCTCACCAAATTATTTCCGCCAAATCAATGGTGAACTCCTTTTTCTTACCAACTACTACAAATATTGGGACCAAAAGTATCTTTTTTTACTACCTATAAATGAGTTTGATTTTATTCACTTATCGTGTAGATATTTTATTCGCTCCAGTCTTCAATTTTTTTTTTCTTTTAACAAATATGCTCTAATAGTATAAGCTAAAATTTATTACGAATTCCCACATCCGAAAAATGATGAGAATTTGGTCTCCTTATATGGACTTGGGCAATCCTTCCTTCATAAGCTAGCTTTTGAGGTTGAGTTAGGTCCAAGATCCATCTTTACAATAATATACAAATTTTATACATTGACAATGCAACAAGAACAATAATAATTTATAGAGTAAATTTTAGATTTAACAAACATAAAAAAACATATTTGTATGTTATAGCTATAGTTTGCATAATTGTGCTCCATAACAAATTTTATGTTTGCTTTGGAGCATCAGATTTGTATAAATCGCAGACAGACATTCGTTTGTATAAAAGCACAATGATTGTATATGTATATCGATTAGATAATTGTATATATGTAACTACTATGTATATGTATCAATGATTGTGTTTGTATATCTGCATAAAATTTAAATTTGTATACAATTGAATCGAAATAAAATATTTGTATATCAATTCTCTCTCTCTCGCTTTATACAACACAAATTATAAATTGTAATTTGTATAATTTGTGTTTGTATAAAGCGAGAAAGAGAGAAAGACAAAAGAGAACTGGTAGGGGAAGATCTGTATGTATATAATTATAAGTGTATAGAACGAAAATATATGTATTTGTATTCGTATATACAATTTTCTCTCGCTTTATACAAACACAAACGCAATTTATACATTGTATTTTTATAAAGTGAGAGAGGCGAGGGAGAGTGGCGAGCGAGATTCTCTGGGGAGAGAGGTGAATGATAAGTGTTTGATACAAACCACAATAAAATGAAACTATGATTGTAACATTTAATTTGAATTAATAATTTGCTATTTTATACAATTTTCCGTAATTTGTAGGTGAATCTAAAAAGTTAAAAAATATACAAAATTCAATTCATTTTTTATAAAATATAAATATTATTTTTGATAGACTCTCGAGTCTCTACGTCGACAATGCATGCTAGTTAAAGAGGGGTGGGCTTTAGATTCGGTTTGACAAATGCTTGGCCTATAAGTGTTGATGCTTTTTTTCTTCTTCTTTTTTTTTTTGTTAATTTTTCCATAAATTTAAGAAAGGGGTCTAAGGTCCACGAAATGAAAGCTCAGACTGTACGGACATGGGGCCGCCATTTAGGCCAAGCTGTTCTAAAGATAACCAACACTGAGCAAATCCACCAGAGGAAGTTGCTCCAATAATAAGTATTGTTGAACTTTACTTTTAAAATTGCAAGTTCAAATCATAAATAAATAAATAAATAAATGAAAAATTGAGGAAAAAGCAAACAACAACAAAAATACACTAAGCAAAAATAACATAAATCTCCAAAATATAAAGATATTTTAAACGATAAAAACTTACTAGCACAAACACCTACACTCAATTTTATCAATTTAATGTATGTAAATAATTTAATGAGGTAGAATATTTATTAGTTGTCATGGTAAGTGAGAGATACTTTTATACAAATACATTTACATATCACTTTCTCTGTTTATTTTTATTTATCATAGTTAGATTTGACACACTCATATTAAGAAAATAATAATTTATATAGTTACTTTATCACATTATCTTTATTAATTGATGTATAATATTAGGTCTTAAAATTAATTCGGAAAAAAGAAGTTATTAATGAAATTCTATTTTTAAAATAGTATATTTTTTGGTAACTACCCTTTCCATTTTAATTGTTTATCCTACCTTTTTTTTTTAAAAAAAAAATCCGTATATCAAAAGAATGTACATAATTTATTCTTATTAACAGTAAATTTAATGCTTCCTCATGTTAGACTTCAAAGTAAGTTTTGTGCAAAAGGCAATAACCTCAGAAAAAAACAGAGAAACTCAACAGACATTGAGTCATCTTGAACTTTATATTCCTTTTTCTTAAATTATTGAATATTGATTATTGAAAATTGAAGTATGTTTTCTTTATTTCAACTTCAATTATATATTTTATAGATTAATTGTTTTTATTAATAATTTATGTAGCTAATTATTGTAAAAAGGGAATGGGGTCAAGAGATGTCGTAATCTGTGAAGTAAACAATGTGTAGTCCAAATACCATGAAAAGGAATTGGTAGTCTTCATCTGATCCTTTCATATCATATCAAATACTGTTTCATTTTACTTGATTATTTCAATTAATTACTAGGATTTTTTTAAAATATTATCTTTAATATTAAATAGTTATATGATATAATAATATTCAAATTTAATATCTCAAGATATCATTAATAATATTAATTTAATAAAATACACATCTAATTATTTTTTTAGGAGGTACGCATGTTACTTCAACATAGACCAAGTACTATGAAACAAAGGAAGTGTATATATTTTAAGCTGGCTATTTTTTTTTACCTTATTCATTACGTTTAGATGTATACGTTCTACTTCATCCGTTTCATATTAATTGTCTAAGTTATTATAAATAGCTATCTCAAATTACTTGTCAATATATAAAATTAAGATAAGATTAATTATTATTTTTTTAAAAAGCGTAAATAAGTTTGTAAAGATAGAAAAACAGTTTCGGTAAATTAGTAAAATTATCCTTTTTTTAATGATTTCTTGTGTGTAAGAGGAAAATAGACAACTAATATGAGACAAGAGAAAAATATTTCTCTTTCTAAACAAATTAAATAGAGTTTATTTTTGTTTTCTGAAAATTACGAAAACAGCAGTAAGTAGATTCTAATTGTTTGATACCCTCATAGCATAGGCATAGAGCCACACGTTTAGTCTCCGCCTATATATATGTGGCATATATAATCACAAAAATATATACAAATATAGATAAAAAAAATGGTTTTCTTACAGTCGTTGTTTGCGTATGTAGCATAATCAAGATTCACATGAAAAGTTGCAAATTTGTTATATAATTGATGAAATTAATGGCTAGCTATTTGAAACTCATGAGAATCTTGATGATGCTGCATCAGCAATAAACGACTATTGCAACCAAAGCGTTTAAATGATACAGAAAAGATTAGTATAATTCTTGTCAAGAACGGCACGAATCAAGAAATAATTTATTTATTTCTTAGATCAGGAACTTGTAAGTATATATATTTCTAATTAGTTCTTTATTCGTATGAATCTATTATTTTTTTTTGTACTTTTTCATGTTCTTGTAGCTGAATTTCATTGTTGTTAATCTGTTTTTTCAAGTTAGAGCTACTGAATTTAGACTCTCTTAATTTTATCCTTTTTTTAATATAAAATAATAATAATTAGGCATAAGACTGATTAGAATGAGTTTCAAATTAAACATCATTTAAAAAAAAGAAGTGCATATATCTTTGGTTATTCTCTCAGCAGGTACTCATGAAGGAGATCAACATAGTAGATTCGAGATTTGAAGTTTATGAATTTCTACGATAATCTCAAATTAGTTTGTAATATTAATTGGATTTACAATTAAATATTTGATAAATTTTCAAATATATTGGATCCGTCCATGAGGATAGCTGATTGTTAGGTATTAATATCCTAATCTGATTAAATTCATGTCTTTATATAAGGAGGAAAAGAGCTCAAGGCGTTATTGGAATTTGGATGGACACTACTTATAAGTTAGTATAACCCAAAGTTTTTGCTGGTTAGAATTTAAAGAAGAAAACGTTCGAAAAGTTAATGGCCTTTCTTTTTTAAAGAACTGACCTAAGTAGCCGTCCACCCAATTGCTTTAACTAAAAATACGGGCGAATGTATAATATATGTAATTGTGCTGCTAAAAATAAACTGTGAATATTAACTATTTAAACTGAAAGGATCGAGCACATAATTAAGTTTTGCGTTTCCAACTCACTTGGTCTTTTAAGAAGAAGAAGAAGAGAGACAAACTTTTAGAAGCAATTAATTGATGGTAATAGCTCAATTATCGCTAAATATACTTTTCTAGAGGTGTTTAACACCTTTTGTAAATGTCTCTAAAATTTAAAGCGACAATAAATCTAATGACAATAAAGATTTTAACACTCTTTGTTAATGTGCATATTTATTGACGCGAAAAACTATTGATGTTTGTAGTGTCAATTGCTTGTATCATGGAATATTCTTCCAATTGATTTTTTTTGTTGTTGTTGAGGATGAAAATACGTCATACATGTATATTTATTTATTTTACTTTTGAGGAGTGCATTGACATATAAATCTTAGATCTTTATCAAACATATTCTAAATTTCTCTCTTATCGGCCGGCTAATTATATTATACCTGTCGCTATACATTTTTAAAGCAAATATTGCAAGCAAAACTAGCCAACAGTTGTTCCAATTCAGTTCAATAATGGTTATGCATTTCATGGAAATATTTGCACATGAAAAAAATTCAGTTCAATAAGAAAATATTACATGCCTAATAGTCAGTCGATACATATTACATGTTGTAAAAAGATGATCACGATAATAAATTTACCTGCATGGGATATTTATATCAAATTATTGCGACTTACTATAGTTAAATAATTTAATTGATTTAATATAAATATGAGGCTAGATAAATATTTACCATCTCGCAATATCATCATTTGCGAAAAATCTATTTTGAAAAGCTTCTCAAGAAAGAGACCTTGAAAGGAAGTTGAAAATTAGTAATCTTAAACTTTTGACTTTGGTTTGTTTCATGGGAAACTTTTTAAGGCCAAAGGTAATTAAACTTGAAATTTTGCGGATAAACAAAGTTAAAAATTAAAAATTCAAGATCACTCGCCTTCAACGTCATAAAAACTTATTTGGCAGGGGAAGAGCCCAATGAGCTACATTTCCAGAAATGCTACTATTACCCTAATTGTGATTATTCTTAATTTGACCTGAACTTTATGGATTTTTAGAATCATTGGCTAAAATTAAAGACCATATAAATCCGGACAATTATCTCCCTGAACAGATTAACTTCTATACATTGTTCATGTAAAAAAAATCAAGTTATACTATCAGATTTATTCAAAATAATAAGATAGGTAAACAAGTACAAATATATTAATATTGTGAACAAAATTACACCATCAATCTATGTATCTCTCATTACTAGTTTAACTTCTTTACACCGATATATACTTTTATGTCACAATTCCACGACTTTCTACCTCTTTTGAGAATTAAGCTTTATTTGATAATTAGGCAAGTCCTGCTTGTATCTTTTTCTAGTAAATCATCGCGTCATTCTTGTCTAAACTGTCGAAATCAAGATTTTCATTAAAAAAAATCAATCTAAAAAATATACATGATGGTTAACTTTTCAGCGCAAAAAGTAAATGAATTCGATTCATGTCAATTCTCAGACTTTTCTTTTAGATTCTTAATTTGTTTTTTTCAGTCCACTTGTTGCCAGATATGTATTTATTAGTAATTTGTTTTCCTCCATTGGTATATCACTTTCACTTCACTTTTCAATTAACTCACTCAACTATATATCTAAAATTAGATGCAATTTCCTTCTCTTCCACTTTCCAAATGTCTTTTCTTTTTTTCTTTCAGCGAAAATATCCTTAAATTTATTAATTTTATTTTTGAACTATTTGACAGTCTTAAAACTATCATTTTATTTGACTAACTAAATTTAAATACACCCCAATCTTATAACATGAGTAAAATACACTCCTAAATTCCTGCCAAGTTTAAAGGTGTTTTCAACACTTTTCTCAACTTTTTATCAAGAGTATCATACTCCTACAAAATTTTAAAATCACATTTTAAGATCACTTGTTATGTCACGTGACAGAATGCAGATCACAAAGTTCAATTCAATACTTTTCTCTTCTTTTTTCCCCACGGAATTTCAGAAAACAAAACGTACAATCTTGAAAGAACCAAGTGCTAGCTCCACTAATATGCCTCAATTAATAATAATTCCATGTACCACTACAACAAACGTAGCTTTCTTTCTTTTCTTTTTTTCTCATAATTTCATGAGTTATTCCTTTGATTTTTTCTGCGTGTATGTTCAATTTGGAGGGGGTGGGGGTGGGGGTCACTCTTATTAAAATCGACAACGTAACAAAGTAGTCGATGCAAAAGGTATCAAAGAGACATTATAATATCTTTTTATTGTCCTTTTGACATTTTACGTCCACATATTGTTAACAACTTTAGAAAAATGAAGGGGAGCTGCAGTAATTAATAGTACTATAGTGGTCCTTTTAAAAGTTTGGTGGTCCATGTGTAAATAAGATTCATGAGGTCCTTATCAAGAAATATCACGCTACACAAATAAGATCAAATTTATTTTATTTTCTGAGCGCTTGAATTGATGGCCAAATTAGAAACACGTGCTCCCTTCATTTCAAATTAATTGAATTGTTGAGATATTATGCCCTTTTAAAAAAGAAAGATTAGGACATAAATTAGACATACCTTTCCATTTTTATCCTTATTAATTATTGTCAAATTTATGATTAAAATAACTAAATATTAATTATAATAACTAATTCCAATACTAACTAATGAGAGGTAAAATTGGAAAAATATTCTAAAAGCAATCTTGAAAATTGAACAATTAAATTAATTTGAAAAATAAAAAATATCTCAACATTTTAATTAATTTGAAATGGAGGGAGTATTTCCTATCAGGTCCAAGTTGCTTGTTGCTGCATAATAATAATAATAATAATGTGATACATATGACAATTCTCCAAGAAAATAAAATTACTCCTCCTGTTTCAAAAAAAATATCTACTTTCCTTTTCAATCTGTTTAAAAATGAATGATCCCTTCCTTTTTTTAACATTATTTTAATTTTATTTTTTCACATGACATATTTAAAACCACAAGATTAAAGGAAATTTTGGTACATTTGACATAACTTTAATTTAGTACCATAAAATTGGAACGTCTTGTTTATTTTTTAAAACTTTGTGCTAAATCATATATACTAGATCATTTTTTTTTAAACGAAAAGACTAGACAACGACATGTTTCCATTTAAATGGAATAAGCACTAGAATTCTTTTATGGAATGGGTTAGTTTAGTTTTGATGTTACACCGTGGTGAAGTTTGAACTGAGGAAGCAATGTTTTAAAAGGCAAAATGGAGAGTCGTCTGAAACTTAACAAGTGATTGATGAGTATTTCTTTTATACTTTTGTTCATCCCATGAATGGCAAGATCATCACACTCCTCATCTACTGAGCCTTCCAAGTTCCAACTGTGTGCATTAGTGCCACAAGTTTAGTAGGAAAACAAAATTACGAAGCAGTGTCGAGTGACAACCATGAGCCTTGCTAATTCCGCCCCTGTTTCCAACTGTGTGCATTAAGCAAACTGAATTCTGTAGTATAATGATCATTGAGAGCGAGCACGGAAAGTACAATGATTTAAATGGTAGACTAAAAGGTATAAATTATTCAGTTAAAAAACCAAAATGTTTGATATCAAATTTGACATATATACCTCATCCGGAATTCGTTTGGATCCATCATCAATAAGATGAGCCTCATAACTGCACCAGTATCACTGGACCAAGCACTGATCCCAAAATGGCCAAGTTGCAGAATGATAGCTGTTAGGTTGTTAGCATTTTAATATTAATTTGCTAAAGCTTAGTGTTGCCGTTGCTGCCAATCTTTAGTGACATTTCAGTTTGCAACCGTAGAAATGTCATGATTGCTACATCACTATATTGCATTACTCCATTGGCAGCAAGTGCATATGTTACAAACTTTTGGTGCAGCATCTAAGGTCTAAGCCGTTGGTGGCTTTTAGCTTTTCAATCTCATTTACTTACTTATTCACTCTTTATTCCTCCATTGTAACCTATGTAACTCCTAAGGCCATTATCTTCACTATTTACTATCCCATTATCTTCCTATTCATTGCGAGGAAGACTTCTTCTACTATAAATAGTGGTGGTCTTCATTTGGTTTGGTACTACACAATATACAAGGAAAATATAGAGTGCATAAAATTTGTCAAAAAAAGAGTTCTTATTAGTTGAAGGGAGGTGTTCTTTTTTGTGGAGCTTTGGACTCAACTCTTGTCCAGAGTTGTTGAGTTATACTTTGTGAAGACAGTTGTATCCTGGAGGGGACAAGTCAAAAGGACTACTGCTGGACCGGTGAAAAACATTTGCTGCAGTGGACTTGAATCTCCTTAAAGAGAGCGAGATATCCACGCCTCAACCTGAAGATATTTATTTCTTCATTTTATTTTCAATTGTAATCTTGTAATTCTGTTATTTTGTAATTTTTCACTAACAATAGGTTTAGCCCTGCCAATTTGCAGAGGTCCATACATAGGTGTCCCTATTTTGTTCCAAATTGAATGATCTAAATTGTGATTGCCATCGACACAACAATAATATATCCAGTGTGATCCGACAAGTGGGGTCTAGAGGGCTTGCCATCGCCACTTAATGTGTAAATTGGCCAAGCTTTTTCTACTGATCCATCAGTTTCCGAGAACTGCCTAATTACACATTTTGGTGCCTACTTTTTGTCAGTTGATGACAATTGATGCCATCTTTATTATCATTTCGCTTAATTTCCATTCTTCATTGTGATTAACGTTGCTGAAAATGTTGAGTGCATGTAATGGTTGTCCGTTGTGTTTCCTGGCAGAATGTGTAGTGGTTAACTATGACCATTCTCCATATTGAAATCTCATTATGCTTCCTCCATTCTTGTAACTTATGTAACTTCTAAGCCATTTATCTTCTCTATTTACTACTCATTATCTTCCTATTCATTGCTATTTGTTGAAGGGAGGTGTTTAATTTCTTTTTGTAGAGTTTTGGACTCAATTGTTGTTCAGAGTTTGTTGAGTTATACTTTGTGGTTAGACTGTTGTATCCTGGAGGGATCAAGTCAAAAGGACTATTGCTGGATGGATGAAAAGATTTGTTGTCGTGGGTTTGAATTTCCTTAAAGAGGGCGAGATATCCGAAGCTCAGGTTGAAGTGATTTTATTTTCGATTGTAATTTGTAAATTTGTAATTTTCACTATAACACCTCTGAATCAGTTGAAACTCCCACACAGTTGGCAGCACACGGGTTCCGGTATTCCTTGTCAATGGTTGTAAGAGTATTCGTGATTGGATCATCATAAAGGTATTCTCCGATCCGTATACAGCTGAAAAGTGTGGCATGGATGGCTGACACACTTTTATCAACATTTGTATTGTTTATCTTTGGCATCAAATGCTTGTTAGTTCGATTATACAGATATTCCAGGATTGTTCCGAAAATGTTTAACATACTTGTTTTTTTTTTGCAGGATTTAGAGTAATCAGTCATGTACTTTGCACGTACTGCAAACCGTTCTAAATGTTTCAAATATTTAAATTATATTTTTTTAAATTAAAATTAAATTATTTGACTTTTGGAATTCGAATGATGTAACATAAAAATATATTAAGAAAATAGTGGATTTTATGAAATAAGTAGTAGTAATTGTTATTTTTTTGACAACTAAAATAATAAGAGTTGGAGTATTTCATGTAGTTATAAAGGACTAAAATGATCAATTTTCTGACCTAAGCTATTGAAACAGCGAATTAAGGATATTCCAACCCCTCAGACTGCACACAAACTGTTTGATGATTTGTTTCAAAGAGCCCTCACATTCAAATACCTCTTAATTGTTCTTTATCTGTTCGTGTTCAGTTAACCGCATTCCGGCTTCTTATTTTCTGACTTATTATCATTTGAAGTTTATCTACAGGTGGAAGCTGGTACCCTGCCTGAAGACGAATTGTCTATTGTCTTTGAAGTTTGTGGAAGATGCTTATAAAACGTCTCTTTTCATCTACACATGCCTTTTCCTCGTCCTCCGCTTCTTCGAATTTGCTTAAAATCGGAAGCGTTTTGAAGCAAGCTAGGACATTTACAGATGATGATGTTCTTGGGTATTCTAAGCTGACCCATGACGCCAATCCATTGCACTTTGATGCTGAATGCGCCAAGAATGCTGGTTTCACTGACTGCCTTGTTCCTGGGATGCTTGTTGCTTCCTTATTTCCCAGGATTATTGCTGCCCATTTTGTAAGTTTTTTGATTGTTTAGTATAGAGGTTGATGTAAATAACCTGTTAAACTACAATGTTCATCAATTCGTGTATCTAATCGAAATCCAAAACTTCATGATAAAGATAAACATGTTTTTAACATTTTGATTATTTAAAGGTCTTACAAGTAAAAAGTGTTAGTTGTTCATGTCGAAAAGAAGGCACTACTAACCTACTGAAATCGGTTAACCTATGCAGGTAGCTTAACGATCTTTAAACTTTTTTGTGTAGTTAGCTTAAATAAACTAGCTAAATATGCATACTGTTGAATGGGGAAGGTGTTATATATGTAGGTCTAGTTTTATGTTGAACAATCGGTTAGTGTAAATCTAACTCTTGTTAATTTCTCCAGCCAGGAACTATATATGTTTCACAAACCTTGCACTTCAAATTACCTGTTTATATAGGAGACGAGATCATTGCTGAGGTACAGGCAGTAAGCATCAGACAAATAAAAAACAAGTACATGTAAGTAGTACCTCTTGGCTGAAGATTGATACCGACATGAAGTATGTATTTTGTAGCTCCTAATTGTGTTGCTCTTTCTGGTTCAGCGCAAAACTGTCAACAAAATGTATCAAACGCGATGGTCCTCTGGTTATAGATGGTGAAGCAACAGCAATGTTATCATCTCTGGTCATGGAACCACCAAACTTGGCAGTTACTTCCAGCTAATCGGTAACACCTTTGCTTGTCAGTTTAAACATTCTAGAGCTGCACGAGCTTCTCTTAAGAGAAATACAAAGGGAATATCCCTGAGTATTGCCAATCCTGGATCATTTGCATTGACAAGTTCTACAGCATATATGTCATTCAGTTCAAAGTCTTTAAGTTTTCGTAGTAATTAGCAAATTCATACTTTGTTGTTACTGATCGATGTTACATTTGACTCTGGTACTTGCTGCCAAACAATGTCCTTGCACTAAAACTGTGTCATTTGAGCCTGAAAGCTTTGAGATGTAAAATCTTTATGGAGTTTTGAATTTCAATTCCTTTTGACTCCACCAATAGAGATATATTTTGCATAATCGTTACTTAAATCATATTAATTAGCATGTATTTTCACATGAATTTATCATTTTATTATGTCCAATTAACAGCAAAGAGAAAAAAAAACTGACAAAGTTTGCAATACATGTCTTGCCACTTTTAACAATTCACTTGCACAGGTGATCAACTTGAGATTTTGAAGCTCCTGTCTACTACCTTTTTCTTCCAAACTCTAAATTCTCTTTATCTCCTGTACTGTCAATGATCAAACAAGTAAACCACAGTAGAAACAGTTCATAAACTCCACGGAAAGGCACGTGAATAACTTAAGACATTATTAATCTTAAGCGGGAATAAGTTTACAGCTAATCCCACTACCAATGTACTTTTTATCTGAGCTCACATTACAGCTAGAGAACCAGTTGAAAATAACATGACCTTCTCTTTTAGTCCTTGAAGCATGATCAACACTTATCTTTGTCCTAAGTACCTGCCTACTACTGTATAATTATTGGTTACATCATGGGAAGTCCTTGTGGAGGAGCAAATGCTGGTGCATTAGGCATTTTTTTGTCCACGACAATTGCTTGAGTAGTGAGAACCATTCCTGCAACTGAAGCTGCATTCTGCAAGGCACATCTTGTTACCATGGCTGGGTCGATGACACCAGCTTCTACTAAATCCTCATACTTGTCAGTCATTGCATTGTAACCCATCTTCCATTTGCTAGCCTTTATCTTCTCCACTACTACTTCCCCTTCAACCCCAGCATTCTGAGCTATCAAAGATGCTGGAGCTACTAATGCCTGCAACCACAATTAAACTTTACAAAAAGAACGAAGAAAAAGAAGAAGAAACAAGAAACTTAAATTGTTTTTGGTAAGAGATTCATCTTGCACACTGTTAAACAGGCTTTCAATAGTTACAAACTATTCCTTTTGCACATGATTTTTGTTCAATTAGCAACCATAATAAAGGACAAGAAAATTCTAAGATAAAGAAAGAAAATGGTATGCTACTTATATGCAGCAAGTGTTCTGTACATTCATGTCTAATTGTGCGTTATCCTGTGTTGTCACTGCTTTCCCGTTCCCAAATTCAAATGATACCACCTGAAGTCATCATCTGTTGTTCAGTGTATGTTTCCAAATTAGATTATGTCCCAGAAGTTAGCTCATGCCCTAACACATTGCAAGTTATTGATCCTTCCGCCAACAGATAGTGAGTTGGTTAGAAGTTAGCTACTCCTCTCAATATTAGCATTACAGTACTATCCATTTGCTATAGAAAATTTGCTAAAGCCTACTAAGTCAAGTGATACTGTTCAGTTGATTCTCTAGCACAGACGACTAAAAACCCGAATTTCTCCAATCAAACAGATTACGCCATAATAATAATTTAATAGGTAGTATACTCACAAAAATAAAACAAATAAAACAAATAACGAGAGAACTTCTTGATTGAAGTAACTTGGGCACTGTTTTACCTTCTGCACAATGTCAGCGCCCAACTTCTCATCAGGATCTTCAAGATTGTCCTTAATGGCAGGGACATAATTTGATAGATGAACCAACGCAGCACCACCACCAGGTACGATTCCCTCTTCAATTGCAGCAAAAGTTGCATTTTTTGCATCCTCAATTCTAAGCTTGCGGTCCTCAAGCTCAGCTTCTGTTGCAGCACCAACCTTTATGACAGCAACACCTCCAGACAACTTTGCAATTCTCTCAGAAAGTTTCTCGGAGTCAGACACTGATTCTGACTTGTCCAACTCCTTTTTAATCTGAGAAATCCTAGCCTGTATCTCGTCCTTCGACACATCATCAGCAAGGATGGTTGTTGAGTCCTTGGTGATAGTCACCTTTCTAGCAAAACCTAGTGCTTCAACTGGGGTATTCTCAACAGGCATACACAAATCAGCTGCCTGGTACTCGGCTCCTGCAAGTATACACAACCAGTACTTCAGGAAATGTTCCCTTGTGAGGTAGATGCATTTGAGACTAGAGACACGATGCTTGATAAAATAATTCAGTCCACTATCGAAGAAAAGCAAATAGGATAATAGCACTAAGGGGATTCGCTTAAAACAGAATTGCTAAATAAACTGCAAAATTTATAAATTCAAGGAGAGTAAAACTACACATTATCTAAGAATTCTACTGGCTTAAAATCCCACCAGCATCAGGTATAACTTCTTCACCCTTTCCTCCTCAAACTCACATCCAAAATAGAAAATAAAAGAGGAAAAGAAAAAACATTTTTTGAAGACAATGTACTATGGTTCCTCCATTAATATAGTTCAATAATATGCTCTCACTTTCTTTTTTTACTTTTAAGATTATTCTGAAGACACCTAATCATACCAGAATGATGCTAACAGTTACAACTGAACATCTCCATTGGACAAATGCCTTCAATATATGCCTGACAAAACACAGACAGCTTCCAAACAAGTTTACTCTAACCAATATACTATTATCACTTTGTGGGAAGTGGTACAATTAGGTCAGGCAAGTTCAACCACCTGTTACAATGGCAATATCTTGAAGAAGAGCCTTCCTCCTTTGACCAAAACCAGGTGCTCTGATGGCAGCAACATTCAGTATACCTCGCAGCTTGTTCACAATAAGAGTAGCTAAAGCTTCTCCAGTTACTTCTCCAGCAATAATGAGTAGAGGGGCTCGTAATTGAGTTGCCTTCTCCAAGAGGGGCATAATATCCTTGATTGCTGAAATATCGTGATCTGTAACCAACACTCGAGCATTCTCAAATTCAACAACTAGTTTCTCCTGATTGGTGATGAATTGTGGGGAAATATATCCCTTATCAATCTGCAAACGACGGAGCAAAGTTTGCGTTAACATATATTACAGGCAGTGCAAGAACCATAGTGGGGTTCGTGGGTTCACCAGAAGTACAGAACCCACAGTTTCTGTCTCAAACCCCATGTATATACATGATAACCAAGTATTACTTAGAGTTGGATATATATATGTTGTAACCCTCATTCTCAACTCAGAACGCACGACATCTAAACTTTGGATCTCCAACTGATTACAGTTGAACTACCAACCTAATAGAAAAACGAACTGTGGAGAATACATTCTCGTCTAAGTAGGTACATACCTCCATCCCTTCTTCAACACGAACAGTGGTTTCAAAGGAAGAGGATGACTCAATCGATAGAACACCATCAGGACCAACTTTGTCGATTGCATCAGCAATCATGGTTCCGATCTCATCATCATTTCCAGCAGAGATAGAAGCAATAGCTGGTGGGAAGACAATTATTTGCAAAATACTTATTGCCATCCATTGTAGCAGTAACAAAAGAAGGAAAATTAATTACCTTTGATGTCATCACGACCTTTAACAGGCCTAGCCCTCCTTTCTAGCATTGCAACCAAAGCATTTACAGTTTTGTCAATCCCCCTCTTCAGAGAGACTGGATTTGCACCAGATGTAACACTTAAAAGACCATGCTTAATGATTTCCCGGGCAAGAACTGATGCAGTTGTTGTCCCGTCACCAGCAGCATCATTGGTTAGGCTTGCAACCTTCACCATAAATTCCGAAGTTTCAGTACACAAATCAAGGAATATGATAAATGTGACAATCGTTCTTTTACTGTCTTTCTTTAGAACAATTAACCAGATACAGGACAAATTCAACAATGATCTTCACGGAAGAAAATAACCAACCTCTCTGATAAGGGTGGCACCTGCGTTTTCCATGGCATCAGCTAGCTCTATGGCTCGAGCAATCGTGACTCCATCGTTAACTACTTTCGGGGTATCATATTCGTCTAAAACCACATTCCTCCCTACAGAAAAGTAACAGGTAATCAAGAGTTCATATGAACCAAGCATTACAAAAGCATCATAACAGAGTTGATCAAATAAATGGCTGATTTTAGAAACACAACTGGTATAGCATGAAACCCACAGGATACGCTGATTGCAGCAATGCTGGAGGAGGAAAATCAATTCTGGCTTCAAAAGGAAAGTCTCTTTTGATGAAGAAATGAAAATTTTACCTTGTTATATTTTGGCAATGTCATATTTCTCTGTGCTTTCACACAGGAAGGATGACAAACACATAACATTGATACATCTGCAAAATGTCTCATGTTTGAAGTCTTTGCCTCCAAAAGGGGAAAATAACTTTCCATACAATTATCTTAACTTTAAACTTCATATGTACTTGTTTCAACTAACACTAAGACATTATTATTAATCTCCAATACTCAAAAATTGCATCAAAGCACTCTCCGATTTGCTACGTATTATGATTAATCTTGACTCTTACTTTTTCCTAACCAAACACCACTGAGAAATGACTTCACTCATAGCAAAGACACTCTACATCCAAAAAAAAAGAAAAGAACTTCCATTGATCTGGAAGATGAAGCTTAGGGAACATACCCTTAGGACCAAGAGTGACACCGACAACATTAACGAGCTTATCAATTCCAGCTTGAAGGGCAGCTCTTGATTTCTGGTCAAATGCAATATCTTTAGCATTCGCCCTTACTACTAATCGGCTCTTTGAAGCCTTATTGTTGAATTTCTGTCCCTGCAATTGATTCACCCTTCTTCCTTTCAACCCCACCTTCATTTAACACCCAATAGACCAAAAAACAGTTAAAGACCACAACTTTAAGCAGATCCCAACAAATAAGAAAAATATCACAAGTATAAGGATTCCAACAAAGAAGATGAGAATGAATGTACCTGTTTAGAAGAAGGAGGAAGAATAGAGGCAGTGGAGATCCCATTTGCAGAAGCCATTATCAGAACAAACTGTATACTGAAAGAGGGTTTAAGCAGCTGCAATGATAGTCTTCTATGAGAAAAAGGGGAGTAGGTGGAAGCATTAAGGTTTGTAGCAAAAATAATACTATTTGAAAATGGAATATTATTTGAGAATTTAAGTTATACATTTTCTTTTTTAGATAATAAGGAGTTGCTAGCATTAAGCATTATAAGCGGAGAGACATTATATATAAAGGTAAACTTTTAGTTTAATAAATATATATACAAATATTGATACTTTTTGGACACAAGCTGAATGTTCAGTTTAAAAGTTGTGATTTTAAATAACTAAGGAAACAAAAAGAGGAAGAGAGGGTAAAAGAAAAATTCTTTTTCTCTTTTTAAGCAAATTCATTTGACACACAAATGTTTAGTGTTAGATAAGTTATATTTCAAAATGCATTTTATTTTAAAAAACAAAAATAAAACTAAACCCACTTCTTAAACGGGATATGAATCTCTTTTTTTAAGTGACCAAATGTTACACTAGTTTTTTTTTTTTTTTTTCAAATAATTCAAAATTATATTGCAATTATTTTTGCTTTTGGTTTCTAACGGTTGTCGTGAAAAACGTGCATTAATTATGAAAACGGGTTCGGCCTCATTGGGTACGGAGTCGCATTTATTAGGGAGTGTTTTACCCTCGATATGGGATTTTTCGGCGCGAATTCGAATTTAATCGGGTTTTAATGTGGGTACTGGACATCGGGTGAAAAACCAAAAAAGAAAGTATTATTTTTAAAATAACAAATAAATTGAAATATTTTAAAAAAAAATAACAATATATATTTTAAGACAAACGCCTCTTAACAAAGATATCGGATTATTTTCATTATAACAAATTGAAGTAGTAAAAGTTGATTACAAAAGCGTATAGTAATAAGTAATTTATTCTTTTTATTTTTAATTTTGTTGAGAAAGAAATCGTATTATATTGTATCTCCAATTTTAAAAGACAGTTAGGCGCAAAATTCGAACTCGGCCAGTTTGTCCCTTTCCTATATCACCTCCCCGCCGTTTCTTTTCCCCAAAATAAACCACTTTCCATTTTATCAAACTAAACTTTCCAATTTTGATTTTAAAAAAAAATTACACAAAAATTGTAGAGTTATTATTTGAATTGATGGTCCTTTTCATGAAAAATGTGTAGAAGAAAACAATGGAATTCCAACAATGTCAGCTTTATCTGCTTTGCGATTTTGGTTTTCATGGCGAATTTGGGTGCTGGGCAGCAAACTACCGGCAACAATTCCATGGGAATGCAGCTCCTCAAGGGAGCTCTGGCATCACGCGTCAAAAATTTGACCACCATTATGACCAAAAATATGAAAGGACAATTGGATTTTTGCATCGAAAATGTGTAAGTCATTATTTTCGTTATAAATGAACGTATCTTTTTGTTCATTAGGGATTCATAGGATCATGGTAATTCTCTTTTAATGCTACATTAGGGGATTGGGGAAGGGGAAATTGATTGGGGATTAAATCGAACCCGCACCAAGGTGAAAGTTCAGAATTCAGATAGTCAAACAACTGAACTAATTCAGATACATTAGTTGTGGCCGGCTATATGAATTTTTAATACTTATTTTTTTTTGTCAATACTGATTTTTTATTTTTTTAATCATAGTAGCAGAAATAATAATGTTGTGATGAATATTTAGTGTCACAAAGAGGTTCTACTGCTCCTCTGTTATTAACAAGGAAAAACATACCGAATGAGTAAAGACAGTTGTGATTCTACCAATATTCTTGTAGTATAGGGGAATGGAATTGTTTTTTCTTCTACTAAAATTTGTTTAATTATTGTGATGGTGTTTGGCTTTGATGATTCAAATATATGGAAGGTTACGATTTGGTCTTAGTTAATAATGTTTGATTATGTTACAGAGACGCTGAGTGGGATGCTGCTTTCAATTTCTCCGATAACTCAGATTATTTGCAAGGGTGTCTTAAACAGACAAAAGGTACGAGGTGCTGGATAAATTTCTCTGAGATACTTATCTTTTCTACTTTGAAATCCGCTTCTCTATATGTATTACCTTTAAAATCTTGCAGAATGATGTTACTATATAGAATTATAGTTTCTGATTGACCAAGTAGGTACATAATATGCCTTGTCGTCTTTTTTGGTAATTTGAATAATAGATTCACTTTTTCGTGACTAATCATCACTTTCTGCAATGCAATAGAGCTGTTAGTGGTATTAAAGCTCCTTTCTGTCTTTATATTCATAATGTCTTTGGTGGCCTGATAGGGGATGTTCAGCAGCGATTGTGTACGGCATCAGAAATAAAGTTCTACTCTGTTAGTTTACTGGAAGCAACGGATGAAAGTGGCGTTGCAAAAAGTTCCCATTACCTGAGACCAAACAGGAACTGTAATCTAACATCATGGAATTCTGGATGTGAGCCAGGATGGGCTTGTAGTGCTGGAAAAGACACGAAAGTTGACTTTGAGAATGAGAAGGAGATTCCGTCTAGAGTTCTAGATTGTCAATCTTGTTGTGAAGGCTTCTACTGTCCTTATGGTCTAACCTGCATGATACGTAAGTATCTGGATTCTGGAAGTTCACAATGACTTACAAGCTTACGGTTGCTGAAAAATTGTTTGTTATCCGGAGTAATTATTTATCTCAAATCAGTTGATAAGCAAACAAAATTTTAGAATAGCTCAAAAAATTCAATTGTTTTTTCTTGAGCTGCTTGGGTTCATTTGCTGTCTCTAAGGTCCTACAGCAAGCTGTGATTTTTGTTAGACCTTTATGATTATTCTTTTTCTTTACTTTTTATTCATTTGTTTGTTTTGGTTTCCCAATTATTTCGCTCAAAACATTTGATAGCAAACCACAACCTAGTATTGCTTAAAAGACAAGCCCATATATACATATATTCAGTTTTCATCTTGAGCTGCTTTCTGCATTTGTTTGCTCTAACAATTAATCAGAATCTCTGAAATTTAGTATACTTTTTGATTGTTCTTCTTCTTTCCCTCTTGTTGATTTGTTTTTTTTTGGTTTTCCTTTTCTTCCTTTGAAGCCTGCCCGATGGGTGCTTATTGCCCTCATGCAAAACTCAACACGACCACTGGTGTATGTGATCCGTAAGTTTTGTATTTCCTGCTGGAGTTGTTGTAATTATTATTACTATTATTATTATTATTCTTACCTAGACAAACATACATTCACTTTCTTGACCTGATATTACTGCCTGAAAATATGCAGCTACCGCTATCAACTTCCTAATGGAATGGACAATCATACTTGTGGTGGAGCAGATGTGTGGGCTGATTTTGTGAGTGCTACTGAACTTTTTTGTTCGGCAGGATTTTACTGTCCATCAACTGTCCAGAAGAATCCTTGCACTAAAGGGTATATATTTTTCTCCCAAAAAGTAGCTCATTTGCTTTTATCCTGCAAGTTTAGGCAGCGGAAATGCATATCCAAGGGGGGTCACCGGGTTCACGTGAACTCATGCTCCCCTCCCGAGATCATATATAGTAGTGTTATATTTTAAAAATATTGAAATATAAATGTGTGAACCCACACTCGGAGTATCATATAATGCGATGATGGCTGGGTGCACCTCTCTACGTGAGGTTAGAAATTTGAATTTTATATTATTCTTTCTAAAATAACACCTCTCTAAGAGATTATTGGTAGAATTTTTGGAATTTTAATTAACTCCTATATATATATAAATTAATTTTGGACCTATAATATTAAAATTTTAACGGTTTTCAGTAATAAGAACCTAAATGTCGAACCGATCAAATTTATATCTTAGATCATCATTTTTGTATTAGTGCACGCATTATCTCGAAATCCTGGTTACTCCTCTAAGCGAAATGCAGGATGTATTCTGATGCATTTTGTGCATCTTTTTGCTCATAATCATAAGCTCATGCTAATCCCGTTTACTCACCTACAACTAATTTATGTGTTTTTCAGACATTACTGCAGAGCTGGTTCAACAGAACAAACAAGTAAGTCTATATATTAGATAACAGTCAGCTGTATTTCAGTATAGAGTTTTTTATCATCTTTTTGGTTGCTTATTTATATATGAATGTCAGAAAATGAATCAAGTTTGATGCTTCTAAACATATAGTACCGGTGAAAACCATTTGTCAAATCTTTTCCCATTTGTTGTCTCATTTCACAACATATTTCTGATTAAAAAGAAGAACAAAAACATACTGATATTGTTGAGGAGTGTGTGCAGCTTGTTAGTTCCAACTGAAATACAGTTGGAGGAATTCTTGGATACTCAGTAACAAATTAGGCATGCTGTCATCTCAATAATGGTCTTTCCTTAATCTGCTGTCTACCATTGCAATAAAATCAAATAAATTGAAGGTACAATAATAATGGCTGGAAAGATCTAGGGCATGTCAGGATGGTGAAAAAAATTTGATCTGCTTTGCACATTGTAACAACTTGCTTCAAATTTCTTTCTTCTAAGAGAATGGTTTATCTGAGTTCCTTGTGCGGTTGTGGGGGTGAGACTATCTTCTTATTGACGTGCTTTAAAGCATATTATTTTAACTTCAAGACAATTCTACATGTTTTTGCTGATGCATATCCAGTTGACAAATGGATGTATATTAAGTAAGAATCTTTGCATGTGCTATTTTGTTACATGAACATGCCAAATGATAAAAAATGCATAACAGTTGTTATTCGCACGCAGGCTGCTATAGATTTGCAACTTGTGAACGTCAGACAGCAAATCAAAATATCACTTTTTATGGTCTCATGTTTTTTGTAAGTCATCATCTCACTCTTAAGTTATGCAGTCAGTGACTATCCAAGATAATTGTTGTGCTTATGAAAATATTGCTCTTGAGTTGGTTAGCATTGCATGGCTATGGATGTTTTTTATTTGTTAGGCTTGAAGAGGAACGAAGAAACTGAGAAGTGATTAAGAGGGAAGAGATGGATGAATTTATTTCATGTCGTGGATGCAGAACTGTTAGAAAGAGAACCCATTTCCTTTGAGACGAGGGAGGAGTGGAAACGGGATATTGTATCTGTGAGAAATATAAGAGAAGAATATTATTGAATTGTTGTTGTATACATTATTATATTGAAACCCTATTTATAGACCCTAGAATACAATCCTTTACCAAGTAGGACACTATTTAGTATCCCTATTTCTATTTCTATTACTATTCCTATTCTAATAGGATTGTATAAACCTATTCCTATTCTAATAGGATTGTATAAACATATTCCTATTCTAATAGGATTGTATAAACCTATTCCTATTCTAACACTCCCCCTCAAGTTAGTGCATACAATTCATGTACCTAGCTTGTTACAAATGTAATTAACACGAGGACTGATGAGGGGCTTGGTGAGATAACTGCAAGTTGATCACTCGACTTCACAAAATTGACAATCAATCTCAATGTGTTGGAACTTCCCAAACCAAACTTGCAAAGACTGTTTCAGACCATAGAGTGACTTACATAATCAACATACAAGGCAACTAAACTCCCCCTGAGCAACAAAATTAGGTGGTTGCTCCATATAGACTTCTTCACAATGCAACAGTCGTTGTAAGTGCTCAAAATCTAGTATAAAGTATATGGATCATGTTGGAATCAATAGACGAGTCGATATCAAACAAGTCACCGAAAAACTGGCCAGAACATGCCCATATGCTGGAGTAATAGGATTGTATAAACATATTCCTATTCTAATAGGATTGTATAAGCCTATTCCTATTCTAACAATATCTGCTCTCAGGCTAACCATTTCCTTTTAGAAAAGGGAATAGGAGAAGGGAAGATCAAGATATTCCATCTATCCATCTTTCGTTTAGCTTACTATTTATCTTCATGAGCAGGAGGAAAGGGGAGAGATTCAACTGGACATAATTTGATATCCTTCTATCCCAATTAATGTGGATAGTTGAAGCACTAAAACCACACAAACAACCAGGAAACATGTCCCAATATGATACATCTTACAAAATTTGGTACATAATTCATTATAACACTGACATTCAGACTACATCAACTGAACCATGTGAATATAGAGTTGTTTGGGCCTGGTAATATGTAATGGATGTCTATTCTGTAATTTGGAAGTTGTGTTTATGGAATGTCGCAACGTTCTCTTAAGTAATTATCGTACAGATTCTCCTTTTATCTGAAAAAAATGTTGCATCCTCAGATTTGCATACATCTTCATTCTGTAGAGATATTAGATTTCTAATGTAGATGGTTTTCTGTTCAAGCATTTAGATACAATTAAAAAGATGCACATATTTATTATTTATACAGACGTAAGATTCAGATTTTACACAAAAATTTCTCAACTGGTTTTTTCATATTTCTATAGGGTGCAATCATGCTAGTACTTCTTATTATATACAACTGTTCTGACCAAGTTCTGAGCAGTAGAGAACGAAAACAAGCCAAGTCCAGAGAAGCCGGTGCAAGAAGTGCAAGGGAAAGTGCTCAGGCACAAAACAAATGGAAATCTAACCTTGCTAGCATGGGGTCTCAATTGTCGAAGACATTCTCCCGTAGAAAGTCAACAAGGCAGGACATGCAGAAGGATAGTGATCCAAGTAGACCTGGTAAGGATTCTGGCCTGCCCTTGCCCCCAGGTATGTCTCAGGCAAAAGCAAAGAAGCAACACAACCTCAAGAAGATGATCAATGAATCTGAAGACAGCCAGCCTGATAGTGAAGGTTCCAACATTGAAACTGGGGATAAAAAGTTCAAAAAGGACAAGGGTAAACAATTACATTCAAGGACTCAAATTTTTAGATATGCATATGGACAAATCGAGAAAGAAAAAGCTATGCAGGAGCAGAACAAAGATATGACGTTTTCTGGAGTAATCAACATGGCAAGTGAGTTTGAGATACGGCCCAGGCCTCCTATTGAGATTCACTTTAAAGATTTGACACTTACTTTGAAGGGGAAAAACAAGCATCTGTTGAGGTGTGTAACCGGGACATTATCACCTGGCCGTGTTTCTGCTGTTATGGGTCCATCTGGCGCTGGAAAGACAACATTTCTATCTGCATTGACTGGAAAAGCTGCAGCAGGGTGTACTACAACTGGTTCGATTCTCATAAATGGAAAGTCTGACTCTATTCAGTCTTACAAGAGAGTTATTGGCTATGTTCCTCAAGATGATATAGTGCATGGAAATTTGACAGTGGAGGAGAATCTTTGGTTTAGTGCTCGGTGCAGGTATGCCACGATAAGCTTTGTTGCTATTTACCTAAAGCTTAGTTATTGCTGACTCAATATCTTCCAAAAATCCATATTTTCTAAACGTAAAGCAGTCCTCAATTTCAAGCTGAATTGTGAATCTTTGACTTCTATGAATAGTTTGAAACAAAAAAAGTACCTCTTTTTGTTATCTGGGAAAGAGTTCTTTCTTGCAGTTTAGCTTTCTAGTTTGCAACTAGTCGCTTCACATTTATTCTTATCTGCTCGTCAATGTTGAATCGTTCTTCTAGATTGGCTGCTGATTTGGCAAAACCAGAAAAGGTTTTAGTTGTTGAAAGAGTCATAGAGTCCCTCGGGTTGCAACAGGTGAGAGATTCTCTTGTGGGGACAGTGGAGAAGCGAGGCATCTCTGGAGGCCAGAGGAAGCGAGTAAATGTTGGGCTTGAAATGGTTATAGAACCTTCTTTGTTAATTTTAGATGAACCCACTTCTGGTCTGGATAGCTCTTCATCTCAGTTATTGCTTAGAGCACTTCGTCGTGAAGCTCTTGAAGGAGTGAATATATGCATGGTGGTTCATCAACCAAGGTATTGTTTGCAATCATAGTTTCTTCTCTTCGATAGTTGCAGTAGTAATAGAATAAATTATATTTAGCTATATATCATAACAGATAGTTGTTTGTTAATTGCTGATCGTTGTCCTTGATTTATTAGATTAATTGTGTTAGCCAAAGTTATATTCTCCTTGCAGTAAATGACAGAAAATCTCTTGTTTCAGCTATACTTTGTTTAGGATGTTTGACGATTTTATACTTCTAGCCAAGGGTGGCCTTACAGCATATCATGGGCCAGTGTCAAAAGTTGAAGAGTACTTTTCAGGAATTGGAATCAACATCCCAGATCGTGTTAATCCTCCAGATCACTTCATTGATATTTTAGAGGGAATTTATAAACTTCCAGCAAGTATAGGAGTAAGCTATAAAGATCTTCCTCTTAAATGGATGCTTCATAATGGTTACCAAGTACCACCAGACATGCTAGGTCCTTCGGGATCTGCAGCTTCTTCGGCTGGTGATAATTCATCTCATGGAGGAAGTTTGGCAGCTGTTGGTACTGAACAATCTTTTGTCGGAGAGCTGTGGTCGGATCTCAAATCCAATGTTGTACAGAATAAGGACCATATACAGCACAGACTTTTGCCGGCAAAGGACTTGTCGAACAGAAAAACAGCTGGTTACCTCCTCCAATATAGATATTTCCTTGGAAGGTACGACTGGCTCCTTTCTTTCCAATAGTATACTTTTTATTTATTCATTGATATGTGCTAACTGTCAATTGTCAATTTTCTACTGAATGCCTCTCAAATTGAGTAAGTCTTTCCATTAAATAGAGAGTAAAAAGATTACACATCTCCTAAAGATCCGTCATTCCTATCCTTAAAGATCAGTTATTCTATCTCTATAAATCTGTTATTCAATCCCTCTAAATCTGCTATGCTATCCCTTCAAATCAGCTATTCTATCACAATATTTATTTCTCTGATCCTACGACAAATCTATATAATGATACTAATTTATATAGCACTATATAATTACATTAATATATACAATTATTCTCATGCCAACACTAGCAAGTCATTTATTTTATTCGTTCTTCAATTCCTGTGTTAGAATATTTTGAATCTGTCCATTTTGCTTTGCCATAGTTAAGACTAAACATATTTATATAGTAGCTAACATGCCCAAGAGCCTGACTAGCAGATTTGTACTAGTATGTTCTTTGCTTTATGAATATTTCAAGTTAGTCTGTGATATTCCATGAATGCCATCTACCAACAATTTAGTATTGTATATTAATCAGACTCGGCAAGCAGCGACTGCGGGAAGCGAGGATACAATCGGTTGATTATCTTATACTATTACTTGCTGGGATCTGTTTAGGAACAATTGCTAAAGTGAGCGATGAAAGCTTTGGAGCACAGGGTTACCTTTACACAGTCATTGCAGTTTGTAAGTTAAAACTTTAAAACAGCTGATATATGTAGTCTTATTTTACTGTGCACTTGGTCAAATGACTGCGTAAAGGTTAAAAAAGGAAGTTTACAAGTTTTAGAAGGTGCATCAAATTTTGAGTTCTGCTTGAGAAATTTACGAAATACATATCATGATTTCTAGTAGCAGTTAATCTTTAACTCATCACTAATAAATCCATTTCTTTCTTAACAAATTGAAAGGGTTTTTGCAAATACAATATATGCTGCACTTGAAGATTAGCATAGTGTAAATTATCATATCAAGCTGGCAAACTTTTTTCTAGTCAAATCAAGTAATTCGTTGCTGTTTGTTTGAACTTCTTTTCTGCTACGCCTATCCATCCGTCAGATTGACATCCAGCTGGGTGAGCGATGGCATCTCCTGTTTACTGATAGATCTGCCACCGCATTACTACTTACAGGAAGAAAGCATCCCGAATCTCAAAAAAGGCAAGATACGACAGATACTGAGAAGTATAACAGGGAAGAGAGAGCTTAGATTAAGAACTTGTATTAATGATTAAGCATGGTATCTGTTGCTCTAAAAGTATGTCTTATGCACATTGTATAAAACCATGAAACTTCTGAAAGAAAATTGTGTATATTAGTTCATTTCACTTGATGTTACCTCATTCATTGTGAATTTTTTTAACTGGCAATCCTGAAACTAGCCTTTTTCATATGTGCTAAAACATTGTTCTGATCTAACATAATGTTTATTCTTGACTTCCAGCTCTCCTCGGCAAGATTGCAGCATTGAGGTCATTTTCTCTAGACAAAGTATACTATTGGAGAGAGAGTGCATCCGGCATGAGCAGCTTGGCTTACTTTATGGCCAAGGATACGCTTGACCATTTCAGTACAATTGTAAAGCCTGCAGTTTATCTATCAATGTTCTATTTCTTCAATAATCCAAGATCCACCATTTGGGATAATTACCTCGTCTTGCTTTGTCTCACATACTGCATTACGGGAATAGCTTATTGTATGGCCATCTACTTTGAACCTGGTCCTGCCCAACTGGTGGGTGTTTTGAACTTAAATGGTTATATAATATGAACTGACTCTTTACTGTGATTCTATACTTACAAACTAATTTTGTCTGTCCAGTGGTCGGTGTTGCTACCAGTTGTTTTGACTCTCATTGCAAAACAGGACGATGACCCACTTACAGCAAAAATAGGAAATTATTGCTATCCTAAGTGGGCTTTGGAAGCATTTTTGCTTGCAACAGCTAGAAGGTTCGGTGCATTCTTTCTCTCTTTGTATCTCATATGTTGAAATGGTGTATTTCTTTAATGCTTTAGAGTTGTCTTGCCTGGCATGATAAATTCCTGCTAGGTTTACACTTAGCTTGTCATCAACCATCAGGCATTCAGAATCAAATGTATCTGGTCTTTGGCACTAAAAATGTTCATTAAGCCAAGTCTGGACAATGTTAGACAATGTTAAAGAAGTCGTTCAAGCGTAAAGTTCTGTTCTTTTTTATTTTTTTAAAAAAACTATTTTACTTCCAGGTACTCTGGTGTGTGGTTGATCTCAAGATGTGGTTTACTAAAGTCAAGGCACTACGATCTTGGTGACTGGTATCCTTGCTTGATAAAGCTCATCCTTGTGGGTTTTCTCAGCCGTTTCGTGGCATTCTTCTGTTTGGTGATGTTCCATAAAAAATAAGTCATTTATGTTCTCTTGTTTCATTGCTTGGCATTCCAGCACAATCACGGTAAAATGCAGGTTTGCAGAATTTGTACAAGAACTTTGTAAATCGTACACGACTATCTTCCATCCACAATGTAAATGGTCTGTGATGGCAAATGAAGTCAACAATTTTGGCAGCGATGTAAAATGTACATATGTGCTAATTTTGGTTTCTTTGGAAGTGTTACCTTGCTTCCTGAATCTTGTTATTAGCTATAACCCTTTAGGAGAATGCCTTCTTGTCTACTATACATAATTTTTCTTCCATATCCTTTGAAAGTTTACAAGGAGATAATTGTTCAGCTACTGCTCAGAAATTGGAGGGACAAATATTAATGTGAATTCTGGAAATACTATAGTTCTGAGCCGGTGTCTGACTCACACATTGAAATCTGATTAAATCTTAATTCGCATTGGAAAGTCTCACGCCAACTCGAAACCCTTCTTGTTAAGGATACTTTATTTTTATATTGCCGTTACCCTGCATGTGTTACATGGTTAAATGTAGACCACTCGTGGGGTTTGGAAAGTTTTTTTGGTCTTTTTTTTGTTTGGATTTAACTGATTTCTTTTTTGACTAGGTGAGTTTCTTTGGTCAGCAACTTTTGTATTACTATCACTATGCCATATTTATAAAAGTCCACTTTCTTTTATTTGACCCATAAAATTTAGAAGACATTATTAGAATATTAGATGGAGGTAAAAGTGAAGTGAGAAATGAAACACATCATCAAGTGGGTTATCGTAACATAATTAAACAGTTTATTGGATATAAGTTCAATTTTATGATTTTCAAATTTAAAAGTTCATTATGAATTATTTTTTTCGAGACTATTCTTATCAAAACTTTAATTTACAACTATAAAAAAAAGATATATATATTTTACTGAAAACACATTTTAAAAATTTCATAAACCTTAAAAATATTCACGAAAAAAAATTAAGATATCAAATATTATCTTTCTCGAGATTAACTGAAAGTGCGATTAGACATTTTTGGACAAACTTTTCAAAGAATGCATGCATTGGGTGCCGATGGTCCACTTTTTTGCTGTTATTTCCTTAAGTCAAAAGGTGAATAAGAAGAACCTTTTGTCCTCCTTTTCTTAATCATTTAATTACATCTTGACACTATTTACTAACTTTGTTGTGAGTATATTGTTGAGATTGAATACTACTACTACTTATTAATATTTCAACATGAAACCTTTTGACAAAATTGGAACTATAAAATGTCACTGCACTTTTGATAGACATGACATCAAAAGAGGGGAAGACGACTCATATAATTTTGATTTTTCTGTAGTCAAAGTATTGCATCTCTTAATTTGTGTAAAGTGTTCCAGAAAATTCTTTGGCGTATTAAATTGAAGTTATAAGGCGTGTTGATCAATTCCAAAACTTTCAAAACTCAGACTTGTATAAACTTCCTCAGTTATGCTATATCAACTAGTTGTAGTAAAAAAACAATGCTATTTTTATTTAGCATTGTCATCTTGATCATTTCTAGAGATTCTTCATATGTCAATGAAGTTTATTTTAAGACAACTTGTAAATTGCATTAAAAAAATAATACAAACCTTATAGTTTTTAAGAAGTCAAACTACAATGTGGAATGTATTGTTGGTATGTTATGCAATAATTAAGACTTCAGTTTCAAGACACTGTATGGGGCCACCCACCGAACAAGGATTCTGCTATATATACCACCCACAGATGTGTTGTTTCTCTATTAATAAAAAAATCTCGAGTTTGAATTTTGGGGTATGAAAATCTATGCAAAATTCAGATTAGTTGGGCTTCAGTGCAGATATCAAACATCAAATTGAAAACCAAAAAAAAAAATTTGTTGTATATTGAGTACTCGTAGCTTACCAATATTTAACAGAAGAGGAGTACTACAAATGACAAATATGAAGCACAACTTAAGTTTCTCGGACTTTTTAAAAATATTACTATATCCATGTTAAATCCATAAAAAATATATTTTCTTTAAAAGATCAAACACATATTCAATAAATATTTTTGACGAGTGTGAACATGAGATAACCCAACTACTAGAAACAGTCAACTAATAAAAGGTCCTTTCAGATTAGGTATACTCCTTTCATTTTCAGCCAAACCAGAAAAGTGTTACCTGTTTTTTTTCCTTTTAGAATTGGAACCCAATCTGCAAATTATCTACTACCCCACCTTCCTAATTTATAGTAGCCGCCTCTACTCACCACCCCCTCCCCCCCTCCACCACCACTTTAGTTTATTAGACTAATTAATATTATATCTCCGCCTACTCAGTTTGTTTTTTTGAATTTTCACTTGTTGGTGAGAACTCGATGGATTCCCATTAAAAATAAAGAAGAATATTGTTTTTTCCACCTTTCCCTTTTCATCATTCATCACCAAAACTCAATCCCAATTCTTTTGACTTGTTTTTTCATCACATCATTCAATTCTACAGGATAATAATAATAAAAGTTTTCTCTTCCCAATTATATCTAATACTAACTATATCTTGTTAAGTTTCATTCTTCTTTTTCTTCCCAATTATGACTTTGGTAGATGAGCAATAATCTGAAAAATCATCATACCTTCTTTATTTATGTGTAAAACGAAAATGGCAGTTGATGCTGCACAGCCCATTTCAACCCCAGCAAGAAGATCCCGTTATTCATCAACTCCTAGAATCTCTTCTACACAACAAGCACAATCTTCAACATCATCTACACAGCCACCAGTATCTAAATCGGGTCCATCAAACAGCAGCAATCGGGTCAGTTACATCTCCAACTCCGGTTCCGGGTCAGGGTCCGAATACCACCTTGACACCTCCGTCGCAACCACCTCCGTCTCCAGCCAGGCATCGCTCACTAGTTTCCGAGCATCGTTGCCGGATAATCCTCAAGTTTATGATTTCTCCGATATTCGTGCCGCCACCAACAACTTCCTTGCCAAGCGCTACTCCTCCACCTCTTCATCCCAATCGTGGCGATGCACGCTCCATGGCAAAGATGTAATTATCTTCCAACGAAGAATCCAGAAATCTATGGAGAAAGCTGAATTGAGGGCGAAATTGTCAGTTATTTGTAGAAGTCATTACAAAAGTATAATTAAACTCCTCGGTGCATCAATTTCTGGCGATCACATTTACTTAGTGTACGATTTTGTCGTTGGTTCTAACCTTTCTCTCTGCCTCCGGAACCCTAGAAATCCAAGCTATACGGTTCTCTCCACTTGGATGTCACGAATTCAAATCGCTACTGATGTTGCTCACGGTCTGGATTATATACACAACACTACCGGTTTAGAGATCGATCCAGTTCACAAATATGTAAAGAGCAGTGGAATCATCGTCACAGAGCCTTCCTTTAACGCAAAGATTTGCCATTTCGGAGCGGCGGAGCTTTGCAGTGGAAGCGAGAGCAAAGCCGTGACGAATGGCGGTGAGATCTACGAGGAGGCACCAGCAATTTCAACGCCGGGGCGCAAGGGATCGGCGACTAGGACTCGCGAGTTTGAAGGCGTGAGAGGTTACATATCGCCGGAGTTCCAACTGACAGGAGTAGCAACACAGAAGTCCGACGTGTACGCATTTGGAGTTGTACTGTTGGAATTATTCTCCGGCGAAGAGCCTGTGAGGTTCAAGTACGACAAGACAACCGGAAATTACAGCAAAATCTCCCTTATAGGTACGGCGAGGGAAGTAGTTGAGTACGGTGGCGATGGGGAGGAAGACAGCGGCGTAGGAGTGGAGAGACGGTTGAGGAATTGGGTGGACCGGAGGTTGGGTGACTCGTTCCCGGTCGAGGTGGCACAGAAGGTAATCCGGTTGGCGTTGGATTGTTTACACGTGGAACCAGATGATAGGCCGGATATGCGCCGCGTGGCGGGTAAGATATCAAAGCTGTATTTAGAGTCCAAATTTTGGTCGGATCGGGTCAAAATGCCCACGGAAATATCCGTGTCATTAGCACCTCGGTGAGACGATAATTTTTTAATTTTTGATTATTTGATGAAAATGTACTTTTCCAAAGAATATTTGACATAAATCCACTAATTAGTTTAAAGGAGAATATATTTGCTGTTAATTTTGTCATTTTTTAATTAAGATTGTGACGCAACTACTAGATGCTACAATAGAAAAGTAGATTCCAGATAATGAGGGAAGACATGGAACAAATATTTTATAGTAATGTCTTTAGTTGACCACAATTCTGAATGTTACTCCCTCCGTCCCATTTTATGTGGCAATATTTGATTACGAAGTTTGATAAATAAATGAAGACTTTGAAATGTTTATCAAATTGCCCTTTAAAAAGTAGACTCATTTTTCTCTCTCTTCATAAATGTATTGGAGTACTATCTTTAATATTAAGTGGGACCAACAAGGGTAAAAGATGAATTGTACCTTTAAATACTTACCATATTAGGAAATATGACATTCTTTTTTGGACTGATCAAAAAGAAAATGGTGCCACATAAAATGGGACGGAGGGAGTAATAAATATATATTAGAGTAGTTTTTTTAGTACTTGAGCCTTATTATTATGTAAGATATAAGAGTCGTTAATAAGATCGATTTGGGTGATTTTTCTTATTAGAGAAATTTAAAGGAGTATAGTTTATACGTTTTGTTGTAATTTATTTGTTTTATTTTCTATAATAATATTGTTTCCCAGTTTATCAGTGAGTGACTTCATCATATACGTCACTAAACTTTTGTTTTTTATTTACAAATATCTTAATTAATTATGCTCAACCAATTATGATTCTGTATGAATGAAGGCGACTTTGATATAGTATTCTCTGTGCTTTTGACCTTCATTTACATGGCCATTAAAAGGTCTCTCTAGAAGCAAAATTGTTTGTTTGAACCTAATAAATTATCGTGACATAACTTTAATATGCAATCATGTAAAAAATATTGTGAGCCGTAGAAACCACTTCTTTATCGAATTATTATTATTATTATTAATATCGGGAGAGGAGGAGGGAGAAAGGGGGTGAGAAATGATTAAGGATAAATGCAAGTCTCTTTTGGGCTTGTTTTTATGAATGGGCCTACCAGTATTGACTAAGCAGCCCAACATCAGATTAACTAGGTGTTAAATTTCATATATGACATATATTATAGTACTATTTTTAAGCTATAGCAGTAGATTTAGACTTTCAAGTTATAACATTAAATATTTCAGGTTATAATAAATTCACAAAAAAAAAAAATATTTTTATTAATTGGAAAAAACTTAAAAAATAAATAAAAAGATAAACGGGAATTTAAAAAAAAACGGAATTAGAAATAATAAAGTAAAAAACTGAAATTGTGGCATGTAATTTAATTTGAACTTATTGTAGATAATTAATGATTAGCATGAAATAAGGGATCCAAATAAATTAACAATATTTTTTATCCTTAATTCACTCAAAATCTAGTTAAAATAAAATAAAAAATTAGATCATATCCTTTTTTTCTTCAACGTTTATCTCTCTTAATTCTTCAGCCTAAGAAATAGGGGTGTTAATTATATTTGAAATGATTGAAGATAATTATTAATTAGCATGAATTAAGGAAATTCAAACTAATTAAGAATATTCAGTTTATTTTAAAAGGGCGACCCAGGCACTCATATTTTATTTTGATATGAAACATAATTGGTGTGAAATGCATTATAACTAAGTGTTTAATATACTGTTCATTTTTTATATGTGTTTCATTCATTAATCATACAAATATCATACTGCTGGAAATAAAATTTATTCAAG
>JAJOOO010019065.1:0-26107 GCA_029582685.1 Solanum piurae | reverse complement strand
TATGTTTATATTACAACCATTTTATTGTTTCATTATTAAAAAAAATGAGTTCATAAATTTAATTTTTTTAATAAGAAATTTGAGTTATTAATTTTTTTTATAAATAAAACTTATTAAATACCACCATTTGTTCAGTTGCAATCCTTGGTGTGTATTATTTATTTTATTTAAAAAGTCTTGTGTGCAGCTATACTCCTAGGCTATGACATCACAATTCTTTTTTTTTTGTAAAATTAGTGATTAACACAAATTTATTTTTACCCAAAAATTGTTTTAGCCAAACATGAGTACATAAAGCGATCGTGCTAAAACGAGGGACTCGAGGGCATCTCACACCTTTTTCCAGTCAATAGAATTCCTTACCTAATCTTTTGTTTCGTAGACTAAAAAAATAAAGAGTCATTTCCTTTTTATTTAGAAATATATAAGAGGAATTAGAACACCCAAACAACTCAATTTCAAGTGGCGATTCTAAAAGATAATTTCTTTTTTTACTTTTTTTTTCAAAAACCACCCCGAAGAAAGAAAACCTTTTTTTTTAAGAATTTGAGCTTTGTATATTAATGTTTGTTTGGCTATTTCGGTTAATTTGATACATATTGTGTTTGTTGGCTAATATGCTATTTGATGATTCAATATTTTGATATTGTGTATATAAATTGTCCTTTCTCACACACCCATCCGAGTCTCTCGAAACATTTATTATACAATGTGTGTGCGGATACGCTCCACATGACTTCTCTCTGAGATGAGCTTGTGTGTGGTTACACTCATGGTTCAGGATTTCCATGTTAGCTACCGGTAAGCTGACCACGAGTAAGACAGTCTAGCCACTTTTCCATATAGGGTAATAAACCTAGCAAACAATCCACAAATAATATCTCTAGTAGGCTACATTTTTTTTGCATCATGTGGATTTGACCTAGCAAGACTCGACACAGGGGTCGAGGTCGTCTAAGGTAGGTACTAACTATAGACCAACATATTCATTTTATGTGCTACATGAAAATAATTTGTTCAGAAGACCTTTACCTTGTTGACTAGCTTTAGAGTAACATTTTCTTTCAATTTAATTTTTTAATAAATGGAAAAAGAGGTTTAAAAATGGGTCTTTCAACTGTGAGTCATTTATTTCTATGAACTCGTAGGCATCCCTTCTCGGGTTTGATGTTTTTTCAAAAAGGGGAGTGATATGTTAGTTTTTTTTTTTAAAATCTTGGTTTTTCCTTATTTTTTAGTGTCCTTCCTTGAGTAGAGTTTATGTCAGACAAAACAAATCTTTAATTAGCTTCTATTCAAAGGTACAAGTGGCGCATCCAACTAAAGGGCATGGATCAAAAAGGCCTAAAATTGAAGGGATTTCAGAATGCATAATTGCTGACACGATACATGTGGATCTTTGGAGCTGGTGGACAAGTATGGGAAATTATGAGCAAAGAAGGGTTAAAGAACGTTCGGGACATCTTGTGCATTTGATGGATATTGACCCAAGAAGAGATGTGATCGATTTATTGATTCCTTTTTGGGACCCAAAAAATAACGTGTTTCAATTCTCTGACTTTGAAATGACACTAACTTTGGAGGAAATTACAAGCTTCATGGGAAAAGGGTCCAACATTCGGGGTGCTGATCTCCACAACAAAAGACCCATAATCCAAAAGAATATCGCTGACCACAAGTTCCCTGACCTACTTAAGATTAACTAGATAGAGAAGGAGAGTTTGAAAAATGGGTGGATCTCTTTGGAATTTCTATATGAAAGGTATGGTCCAAGGGATGGATTTTAAAACTACTAGAACCAACATAGCGATCAAGGTATGATTCCTTCATGGTCACATTTTTGGGTCTTATTATTTACTCCGAAAAATAACAGAGTATCACATTCATTTGGATTAGTTGGTGATAAAGCTGACCATAATGGAAAATCCTACCATTATCTTATGATCCTAGCAGATATGTTCTGTCCATTGACTAAGTGCAAAAAAGGGAAACCTACTTTGAAGGCTGCAACATCTTGCTATATATATGGTTTTTGGAACATCTCTATCGTCATAATCATGCGCCCAGGTTCACTCCTGACTGGTTTAAATATGTATCCTCTCATAAGAAAAGGGAAGTGAAAGTCGATTTTCCAAGAGGGATTTTAGCAGATGAAGAAAAACTCTCATTAATCACATTTTATGAAATTATATGGAATTATTACTAGTTCTAGTCAAGGATGTCATTTGCATGTCTACTGGAACTTCATTTCTGGTGTTGATTGGGCTTAGAAGTGTCCAACCCTATGCCCTTCTTTAGGTTATGCGTCAGCTAGCTAGACTTCAAGAAGTCCCACCAAATGATAATATGAGTAGATTTGTATTTGGCACCCCCATGTTTTGCCTTTGATAGTGTGGATATTCTGAATATCTAATTTGGGAGTATAATTTCTGAGCAAAGAGAAATGGTAGTTGACTAGGATAAAGAAAAAGTGGTCCTGGGTACCTATCGTGGTTTCATGATCCGATAATATCTGGTGACACTCCCGAAGGATACAACAGAAAAAGGAAAAACTAGCACATCATAAGAGAGTTGGAAAAAGAGTTATAGAATGCCAAAGACACCTCAGCACGACAAGAAGTTCAAGTCCAATTATTGAGGAATCACCATTTGAAGTTACAAGATGTGGAGGGAGAATTAAAGCATGTTGAGGGAAAATTAACTCGATTAGAGGACGACCTGGATCGTAGAATTAATTTGTCCTGACAGAATGTCACAACCCAGGGGTAACCCTTAGATGTAACACGGCATTCTAGATCCCGAAGAGGTCTCATACAAGACCTTAGCATATCATGGCATAACATAAATAGAAATGATGCGGAATTTAATTTTTTTTAAGTCGAAGTTTTTCATAAAATCAAATGGAAGTCTAGACATTGTCTCAATAAACCATCTGATAAAATAGAGTGTCAATAAGGGTCACAACCCTTTATAACATAGTCTCAAAAGAAAATGTAAGGAACAAACTAGAAATGAACTACTCTCGTCTTCGAACCATGAAGACTCACCAAAAGCGTGTAGAGAATCAATCCAAGCTTTGAACAATAGGGGAAGCACACTTCAACAACCGGGACCTACACTATAGAAAAATGTAGAAACTATGGGTTAGTACAAAATTTTACGAAGTATGATAACCATGCATAAAAATCCTTAAAACATGTTAAAAGGGACATTTTAGTTGAAACCATGCACTTTATCTAATTTAATAGTCATAATGCACATTAGTGAAACAACATAAGTCAAACCATCTCATTAGCAACCCTAAGCTATACTTGTGCAATGTATAGATAAGATCCCATAATCCTATCTAATACTAAGTACCACTTTTAGGCCACCATAATCATGCATATCATACCTTGACCTCATCCATAGACAATTCTAATAGACAAGGAAATATTCATGTTCATTAACTTGTAACAAGGAAAGCCACTCATAGCAACATTCCATATCATACATGTATAAATTCATATATCTTCATAGCATAAGAGGACCATATCATAACCCCCTTCAAAGCCTACTTGTGCAATGCATGAATAAAGTTCCATAGCTCCACTCACACTAAGTAGAGCTCCTTGAGAAGTCATAAGTATAGTTCATGTTCATGTCATAACTAATATTCCTGTCATGTAGGGAAATAGCCTTAACTGACATAGACCATGTGAGCTATATGGAATCCGGTATCATGCACACACACTGAAAAGAGGTGTCCTACTTGCCTAAGGTAGAACTCATGTTTGATAGCTTAGGTGGATCCACTAGATAAATACCTATATGGGCACATAGTTACGGTATAGGGAGATTGCATTTAGAAACCCGGACTAACTTAAGTAAAAGGTTTCCATATCATAAGATAACTATTTTGGGGACCCGGACTGACTGGCGTAAAAGGAACCCATTTAGAAAGTCGGACTAACTAATGTAAAAGCTTTCATTTGGGAAGCCGAACTAACTGGCGTAAAAGCTTCCATCTCATATTCATATCCACTCGGTGCTAGGCATAATTCCCTTTAAATTCATGTTAAGTCTTAACTTAGGTTCATGTTCATGAAAGAATGCCCTAGCACTCAAACCAACATGGTATCATGATAGGATCTTCACTCTCTAAGTAAGCTCATGCACAATTCTCATAAACATGTACAATTCTTATATTTTCCCGTCAAGGACCATGAATCACATCCAACCTAAACATCTAGAATTTATACATAAGATATGGACAATATCATGATTCAATAAACTCAATCAATATAGACATAATCTATTCACATGGTTCTATAATCAATTAATCCACATTATGAGATCACAATTTAGTAATATGGGGGATTCATGGGTTCTTTTGGGGATTTCATCATAAATCATCAATTCAATCATAATCGATCATAAATCAACCATTAAAAATATTTTTGAAATGAACCCATGACTTGGAATGAAACCCTATCTTTTCGGGAAATTGAAAGCTTTGAAATCTAGTTTTGAATGGACTCTATGGGTCAAAGCTACCCATAGATGAAAAGCTACCATACCTTGATAAAGAATCTCCAAGGAATTTGAGGAAAAATCCTTGATTTCTTCAAACTCTAGCTCCAATTTTACTCTTCTTCTTCTTTGAGGTTAAGAGAGAGAAATATTGTGAGGAAGATGAACTTTTGGTTTGATTTGGGTGTTTGTGAAAAATAACTTAGTTTCGGTGTTTTAGACTTAATAATAACTTATATAGTGACCCCAAACTTACCCAAAACGACCTCACTTTAATAGGACTTAAAAAGGAAAATACCCATTAAACCCTTATTTAATTGACCTTACCCAGGTGCCACAAGGGGCTCCATGAGTCGTGGTCATGACCACGACCCGTGGTCCCACTCGTGGACTTGGGGAATAGCTAGGCACTTGGTTCCTTAAGCTTTCATGTCCAAGGCATCTTCACGAGGGGCTCCACGAGCCGTTGTCAAGACCATTGGCCGTGGTCCCTCTCGTGGACCTTGAGGCAGTAGCTAAGCTACTTGGTGCCTTAAGCTCACATGCCCAATGCGTCTTCACGAGGGGCTCCACGAGCCATGGTAAATACCACTGGCTGTGTTCCCTCTCGTGGTCGTTGAGGCAGTACCTAGGCCACTTGGTTGATACTCCTTAATGGCCAAGGAAACTCCACGAAGCCTCCCACGAGCCGTGGTCAAGACCACTGGCCGTGGTGATGGACGTGACGTTGGGGCAGCCTTGGCCTTTGGCTTTGGCTTGGCCCCTTCGCCTTGGCACTTGCCCTTTAGCCTTGACTCTTGAAACCCTCATTACAACCCTAGCTGGTCTACTATTCTATGGGGAGTCATTTTACAATTTTTAACCCTTACATTTAGCTCTAGTTTAGCCTATGAGTTTTCCGGAGTGTTACATTATCTCACCCTTGGGAACATTCATCCTTGAATGATGATCTAGACACCCGACAAAATTAAAAACTCAAGACTGGCAGCCCATCATGCATGAAACATCAAAATAATGCACCATTCAAAGGAGGAAAGATCAACTCTATCTCAAGACATAATCAATGCAACACAAGGAATTAAGAGCAGTATCTATAACCCATTATGCACAAACCTCATCATTTTACATAATCATAGGAGGAACTACCTTCTCCAAATAAAAGCAAGCTCAACACAACATTATGGAGCCAATATGCCATTTCATCAAAAGCATATCAAAGCATGTTCATCAAATCATCTCATGAAGTCAAATATGCAATCATCATACTAAAATGCACAACAACATGAGGAACATATGAATCATGAAAACTCATTTTATAATAAAAATGAATTTTTTCAAGAACATGCCTATTCTAAGGTAACCATGAAGAACACATAGCACACATGACTCCCAAAACACCAAACTCAAGAGAAACTACTTACCTCAATCTTGGATAGGAGTAGAAGGAACAAGATGAGAATAGTGGGACTTCATATCGGCCTCGGCCTCCGAAGTAGCACCCTCAACTAAATGATTCCTCCATAATACTTTCACGAAAGCTACTTCCTTGTTTCTCAAACTTTTAACTTGCCGGTTTAGGATTACCACTCAAGCCTCTTCATATGAAAGGCTCTCATCAACCCCCAACCCTTCTAAGGGAAGGATGGATACCGGATCACCAATACACTTCTTAAGCATAGCAACATGAAATACTGGATGAACCGGAGCCAACTCATTTGGCAAGTCTAATTCATAGGCAACTTTCCCAACACGTTTTAAGATTTGGTATGGGCCTACATACCGGGGACTAAGTTTCCCTTTCTTGCCAAACCTCATCACATGCTTCATAGGTGAGATTTTAAAATAGACCCAATCATTAAATTCAAATTCTAGATTCCTCGTTCTAACATTAGCATAACACTTTTACTGACTTTGGGCCGTCCTCAACCTCTCTCTAATGAGTCGGACTTTTTCAATGACCTCATAAACTAGTTTGGGACCAATTAGAGAAATTTCACCTACTTCAAACCAACCAACAGGAGACCTACATCTCCTACCATACAAGGCTTCAAAAGGAGCCATGGCAATACTTAAGTGGTAACTATTGTTCTAGGCAAACTCTATTAAGGGTAGATGGTCATCCCAATTACCTTTAAAGTCTATAACACATGCCCTCAACATATCCCCTAAGGTATGGATGGTACATTGCGCTTGCCCATCAGTTTGGGGATGAAATATCGTGCTAAGCTTAACCTTAGTACCAAGCCCTTTTTGGAATGCCTTCCAAAAGTGTGAAGTAGATTGAGTACCCCGATCATAAATAATAGATAAATGAAACCCCATGCAACTTCACTACCTCCTTGATGTAAAATTTGGCATAGTCTTTCACCGAAAAGGAAACCTTGATGGGAATAAAGTGCGCTGATTTTGTCATTCAATCTACAATGACCCAAATGGAATCATGTTGCCTTCGGGTACGAGGAAAACCAACTATACTGTCCATGTTCACATCCTCCCACTTCCAAGTGGGAATATCTATTCTTTTCATGGACCTTAAGTTGCCTTGAAGCATAGGCAATCACTTTACCATGTTGCATAAGGACACATCCCTAACCCACTCTAGAGGTGTCACAATATACAACAAAACTATCGGTACCCTCCGGCAAGGTAAATACCAGAGCGGAAGTAAGTCTATCTTTCAACTCTTGGAAGCTTTTCTCACAAGACTACGACCACTCAAACTTAGCTTTATTTTGAGTCAAAACCATCGACGGAGAAGCAATGGAGGAAAAACCCTCAACAAACCTCCTATAGTAACCGACCAAACCCAAAAATCTTGTAATATCAGTAGGAGATAGACGTCTAGATTAACTCTTGACCGCATTTGTTTTCTTAGGATCTACCCCTCAATACCCTTTTTCGACACAATATGACCAATGAAGGTTACAGACCTTAGCCAAAACTCATAGTTACTAAACTTCGCATATAATTGGTGGTCTTTAAGGACTTGCAATACAATCCTCAAATGGTGCAGATGTTCATTTTCACTCCTTGAATAGATCAAAATATCATCAATAAACACGATCACAAACATATCAAGGTAGTGTCTAAACACTCTACTCAATGGGTCCATAAATGCCACCGGGGCATTTGTCTACCCAAATGACTTTACCGCAAATTCATAGTGACCGTACCGGGTCCTAAAGGCCGAATGTCAACCCTTCTCCCCCTTAATTTATGGTAATCCGAACGAAGAACTATTTTGGAGAAATGGCTAGCCCCTTGAAGTTGATCAAACAAGTCATCAATTCTTGTAAGGGGATATTTATTCTTTATGGTCACTTTGTTCGATTGGCAATGGTCGATGCACATTCTAAGAGGCCCGTCTTTCTAAAAAATAATACCGGAGCACCCATGGAGAGATACTCGATTGAATAAAACCCTTTTCTACCAAATCCTTTAGTTACTCCTTCAACTCTTTCAACTCGACCAGAGCCATTCTATAAGGAGGACTGGAGATAGGTTGCGTATCCGGTAAAAGATCAATACCAAAGTCTATTTCTCCCACAAGAGGAATACCAAGAAAATCATCGGGAAAAACTTTTGGAAACTCATTCACTACCAGAACCGACTCTAGAGAAAGGGTTTCAGACTCAATATCCATAACCCTAACAAGATGGTAAATACACCCTTTGGAGATCATTTTCCTAACTTTGAGGAAAGAGACAAATTGACCTCTAGTGATAGAATTTCCCCCCTTCCACTCTAAAGTAGGCTCATTTGGAAATTGGAACTTAACTACCCGAGTCATATAATCAATAGAGGCATAACATGTATGAAACCAATCCATACCCAAAATCACATCAAAATCTAACATGTCTAACTCCACCATATCAACCAAGGTAACTTTATAGGACAAAGAAATAGGACAACTCATATTGACTCTTTTGCCACCACCGAGTCACCAACCGGGGTAGAAACCGAAAAAGTCTCTACTAACACTTCGAGGAGTATTTCAAGTTTCATGGACACAAAAGGACAAAGTGGCACCGAGATCTAAAAATGCATATACATCAATAGAAAAGACTTGTAACATACCGGTCACCATATCCGGGGAGCTCTATTTGGTCACCTCGGGATTGAAGAGTATAGAAACGACTTTTATTAAAAGCATCATAATTTGAACCACTAGGAGGGACTTGCTTTCCCTCTCTTCCTTGAGCCTTAAGCATGGGAAAATACATCATCATATGATCGTTCTTCCCACAACTATAGCAACCATCCGTTCCAACTAGGCACTTACCATCATGTTTCTTGCCACACTTGGAACAAGTAGGCCTCACCATAGAAGATCCACCAGTATTGCCTCCTTGAGGCTTAGGGTTAGACACCCTATCCTTATTGACCCTTGCAGAACTAGAGGATCCTTGTTTGGAGAACCTTATCTTGAACCTTGGTCGACCTTGACCTTCAGATTTACCCTTGGAAGAATCCCATCATCAGTCCTTGCTCTTTTCATCTCTCTATTGTTGCCTTGGAGTTTCTCATTTTCCATTTGTTGGGCATAATCCATAGGATGCGAGATATCCATATCATAAAGGAGCATTGCCATACGACATTCTTTTCTCACCACTTCGGATACACCCATCACATACCTACTCATCCCTTGGATCTGCCACCATAGCCGGAGCATACTTAGACCATTCGGTAAACTTTAGAGAATATTCATGAACACTCATACCTCCTTGCCGAAGGTTGATAAATTCTTCCACCTTAACTTCCCTCATCTCTCGGGGAAAGAACCTATCAAGGAATTCCTTCTTGAACACCTCCCAATCTATGGGACCCACTCCTACCAAGCCTATTCCTCTTCCATTAAGTATACCACACTTGGGCCACACCCTTCAATTGATATGAGGCTAACTCCGCTTTCTCTAACGAAGTCACCCCCATGGCATTAATATCTTGTAAACCTCTTCCACAAATTCTTGAGGGTCCACTCCCACTTTGGAACCAAGAAACATGTGAGGGTTCATTCTCGTAAAATTCCCTCAATCTAGAAGCCACGATTTTCATATTATGGTTCACATGAGTCCTAGTATCCCAATTGACTTGGGCCGTCATGTCTTGGGTCAATACTTGGAGAGCCAACCTTATTTCCACAGTTATCATATCCCCCATATCAATAGGAGCTTGAGGAACTTGAGGATCTTGGGGATCTTGGGGATCTTGGGGAGGAACTCCCTCATTCACATTCTCCTCTTCCCTTCTTCTTGTGTTCGCCTTTCTTGTATTCAAATCTTGAAGACACAAGAGAAGGGTTAGGAAAAGAACTTTATAGAGTTAACCTCTATGGAACGACTTAAGAGTAATGAAAGAAGTAAAATTTTCTAAACATCTTATAGCTTCTTATTCATAAATGTGGCGCCCTTCACAGTTATGAACAAGACTCTACTAGACGCGGCTTATGAGACATCATCCTAGAATCATTCTAAACCTTTTTCTCTGGTACCAAGTTTGTCACGACCCAGGGGTACCTCCTAGATGTAACCCAACGTAGTCGACCCCAAAGAGGTCGCATACAAGCCCTTAGCATATCATGGCATAAGATTCATAGAAATGATGCGGAAATTAAAACTTTTTAAAAAAATCTAAGTCTTTCATAAAATCAAATGGAAGTCTAGACATTGTCTCAATAAACCATCAAATACAATCGAGAGTCAATAAGGGTCACAACCCTTTACAACATAGTCTCAAAAGAAAATGTAAGAAAGAAAGTAAAACTGAACAACTCTCATCCTCGAACCATGAGGACTAACCAAAAGTGTGGAGAGAATATATCCAAGCTTTGAACAATAGGAGAAGCACACCTCAACAACCGGGAACTACACCTATAGAAAAACGTAGAAAATATGGGTTAGTACAAAATTGCACTAAGTATGATAGCCATGCATAAAAATCCTTAGACCATGCTAAAAGGGACCTTTTAGTTGAAACCATGCACTTTATCTAATTTCAGAGTAATCATGCAAATTATTGTAAAAACATAAGTCAAACCATCTCATAAGCAACCCTAAGCTATACTTGTGCAATGTATAGATAAGATCCCATAATCTGATCTAATACTAAGTACCACTTTTAGGCCACCATAATCATGCATATCATACCTTGACCTCATCCATAGCCAATACTCATAAACAAGGAAACATTCATGTTCATTAACTTGTAACAAGGAAAGCCACTCATAGCAACAATCCATATGATACATGCATAAATACATTTATCTTCATAGCATAAGAGGACCATACCATAACCCCCTTCAAAGCCTACTTGTGCAATGCATGAATGAAGTCCCATACCCCCACTCACACCAAGTAGAGCTCCTTGAGAAGTCATAAGTATAGTTCATGTTCATGTCATAATTTATATTTTTGTCATGTAGGGAAATAGCCTTAACCGACATAGACCATGTGAGCTACATGAAATCCGATGTCATTCCCCTACACCGAAAAGAGGTGTCCTACTTTTCTAAGGTAGAACTCATGTTTGATAGCTTAGGTGGATCCACTAGCTAAAGACCTATGTGGGCACCTAGTTACGGGATAGGGAGATTGCTTCTAGAAACCCGGACTAACTGAGGTAAAAGGTTTCCATCTCATAGATAACTATTTTGGGAACCCGAACTGACTGGAGTAAAAGGAACCCATTTAGAAAGCCGGACTAACTGAGGTAAAAACTTTTATTTGGGAAGCCGTACTAACTGGCGTAAAAGCTTCCTTTTCATATTCATATCCACTCAGTGCTAGCCATAATTCCCTTTAAATTCAAGTTAAGTCTTAACTTAGGTTCATGATCATGAAAGGATGCCCTAGCACTCAAACAAACATGGTGCTCATAGATTCAATAGGTGAGAATAGCCTTTCAACCTTAGAATCATTAATATGTGAGTAAATCTTTCACATCATGTTCATAGTGTGTTCTTGAGAATAGCGTTTCAATCAACACAACAATATTATCATAGTCATAGACATTTCATACATAGTGATTGTAAGGGTATAGGGAGAATGATCTTTCAACAATACCACAATTACACCATAGTCATAGGATCTTCACTCTCTAAGTGAATCATAAGCCCATGCACAATTCTCAAAAATATGTACAATTCTCATAGTTTGCCCTTCAAGGACCATGAACCACATTGAACCCAAACATCTAGAATTTCTATTTTAGATATGGATAATATCATGATTCAATAAACTCAATCAATATAGACATAAACTATTCACATGCTTCTATAATCAATCAACAAACATCATGAGATCACAATTTAGTAATATGGGGGATTCATGGGTTCTTTGGGGGATTTCATCATAAATGAAGAATAAATTATCAATTCAATTATAATCCATCATAAATCAACCATTGAGAATGTTTTTGAAAGGAACCAATGACTTGGAGTGAAATCCTAGCTTTTGGGGAAATTGAAAGCTTTGAAATCTAGTTTTGAATCGAATCTATGGGTGAAAGCTACCCATAGATGAAAAGCTGCCATACCTTGATAAAGAATCTCCAAGAAATTTGAGGAAAAAGCCTTGATTTCTTCAAACCCTAGCTCCAATTCTTCTTTTCTTCTTCTTTGAGTTTTAGAGAGAGATATATTGTGAGGAAGATGAATTTTTGGTTTTATTTGGGTGTTTGTGAAAAATGACTTAGTTTGGGTGTTTTAGACTTAAAAACAACTTATTTAGTGTCCCCAAACTTACCCAAAACTGTAACACCCCGGAAATTCTATGACTTAAGTTAGAGCCTCATATTATGAATAATGACTTAAAAAGGGTTTAAATATGTAAAATGATATGTTTAGGGTGCAAACGTCCGGGTAAGACCCCCCAAGGACCACCCTAGGGGTCCTTTAGGAGGACCCAAACTTGGACCCAAAAGCTGTCAAAACTGCAGCAAACGACGAGACTAAGATTCACGACCATGGTCGTGAACCCATACTTAGTCATGGGAGACTTGGTCCCCAAAAAGGGAGCCTCAGACCCAAAACACGAGCATGCAGTACGGTCCATAGACCGACTTACGCTCCGTGGAGAGGGTCTCGTGAGTCGAGACTTAGTCTCCTAACCAAGACCCTCGTTTGTATCCTCTCAGTACCAAACCACGAGTGGCCAGCACGGCCCATGGTTCAATCCACGCCCCGTGGATGGGGACTCATGGATTTCACCTGAATTCACTGCCTCTGCACGGTTTAAGTGGGGGTAGTTTAGTAAATAACTAATTAATTATTTAAGGGTTAAAAACGGTTATAATTAGTTATTTTACGTTTATTAGAGTAATAATAAGTAATAAGAAGTCTTCCACCTTATATCTCCAAATCATAAAAAATCAAGACCCACTTCTCTTTAAACTCTCTCTCTCTAAAGACTCTAGAAGAAGAAGATTTCATTGGGCTAGGGTTTCAAGGTTTCTTCCCAAATTTGCTTGGAGTTTCTCCATTGATTCTCAAGGAATAAACTAAGGTATGGTTTCTTATCACTCTTGGGATTCCTTTCCCCGAGAGGCCCCTTCAAGATGAATTTCAAAATCTCCAATTTCTAGGTTTCAGTCCAAAAACGTGGGTCTTCTTTATAAAGTGAAATTGATGTTATAAACTGACTTTGATTGGTGTTATATGAACAATTATGGATGAATTTATGTTGTATTGGTGGTTTCTTGAGGAATTTCCCATGAGACCCACGTTTCTTCTTCTTTTCCTAATTCTTACCCTAGTTTGTGTTGGATATTGATTGAAGGCTATGAATTGAATGTGATGTTATGTAATTCATGTTTGTATGATGATTCTACCCTAGATTATGTATAATCTCTATGAAATTAGAATGAAGCCTTGAAGGCTATGAAGGGATTATGCCAATTGCTAATATTGATGTTGGTTATGTATTACTTCATGAATTACCTTGTATTATGTATTGATTATGAGTTGTTTGGTAATTGAAGTATGAATGTCCCATGAAGGTAAATAAGGTATGAAGGTTGGTTCTTATTTGAACTCAAGTATGAAAGGTGAATTACTTAGATTGTAATGATGCTATACATAATGTGTTGTTGGGGTGTTGATGACCTAGTTTCCTCATCTTTAACCCTCTACACTTGAATTAGCTATGAAGTACGTATGTATTTTATGGTATGATTGCTACACGATTGAAAGGTAGTTCTGATGATTATAATGTAATGTAAAGTGAAAGGTTTACTCACTTGCCAAGTGTTTCTATAGTGAAAGGATTGTTACTCACTTATGAACACATATGAGCTATTATGGTAAGATGTCTACATAAGAGTCTAGTAAAGGCTAATGTGAACTTATGTGATGACTAAAGATGAATACAAAAATGGAATTAGATGCTTAGCACCGAAAGGGCATGTAAATGAGATGGGGATCTCACGTTTAGTAAGTTCGGCTCCCCACATGGGTTTCCTCACGTTTAGCAAGTCTGGATTACCCACGGTATATGTTGTCTCATGAGATGGAAGCCCCCATGTTTAGTAAGTTATGGCTTCTAGAAGCAATCTCCTTGACCCTTAACTATGTGCTCACATAGGACTCTAGCTTAGTGGATCCACCTAGATAGCTATGTACGAATGGTTACACCTTAGGTAAGTGTTAACCCTCTCTTTTCGGTGTGGTAGTAGAACACCGGATTCCATGTAGCTCTCATGGTCTATGTCGGGTATTGCAATATTTCCCTAATGTAAAGGTAAATGAAGGCATGAAACGTGTGAACTCTTACTAGGGCTTTCTTAAGGGTTTATACATAGTGTACGGGAGGGTATGGAACTTCTCTTGCACATTGAACTTGTGGGATCCTAATGGATGGTTGTAGTACTGTTCTCTTATGATTATGATGATTATGACCTACGTATGTTGAAGTGATGTTATGTATGATCATTATAAATATGGTAAGTTATGATGAAATATGATCTTATGAATGTATGCATGAAGTAGGTCGCTTAATGTGATACTTGGCTTTGAATAGGGTTATGGGGTTCTATTATTTGCATTGCACTAGTATTGCTTGGGTTAGCTACATGTTGGGATGATATTATGTTGATTTGGACTATGATGCTGACTTTCTGTGCTTATTGGATTTACTTGGTAAAAAGCATGTTTTGAGTAAATGTCCTTTTATGCATGTTTCAATGATTTTTATGCATAGTAGCCATACTTAGTACGTGTGTTGTACTAACCCATATTTTTCTCCCTTTTTCCCCAAACATTTAGGTTCGGGCCGTTGAGGATTCAAGCTTACTTCTCAAGACACTTGGAGTTGCTTCCCTAAGTTGGTGAGTCCTCAAGTCCGAGGACAAGACCCTATGATCTAGCTCCTAAGTTTAGTTCTTTTATGTTGAAAGACATTGTTGTACTTTCCTATTTCAAGACTTCTTATTGATGTAAGGGCTAAGTCCCATTTTCAATATTTCTATGTCTAGATGGTACATTGTGACGAAGTTAGATTATGTTTTTCATATATGAAGTGAAGTCAAACTTCCAAAGTAAAAGTTTTAAATTTTCCCTGATTTTATTCTATGATTGATGCTATGAAGAATGCTAAGGGCTTGTATAAGACTTCTTCGAGGTCGAAGTAACGACTAGGGGGTGCTCTCGGGTCGTTACAAAAATGACCTCACTTTAATAGGACTTAAAAATGAAAAGACCCATTTAACCCTCATTTAATTGGCCTTGGTTCCATGAGGGGATCCACGAGCCGTGGTCCCACTCGTGAGCTTGGGGAAGTAGCTAGGCACTTGGTGCCTTAAGCTTTCATGCCCAAGGCATCTTCACGGCGGGCTCCACGAGCCATGGTCAAGACCACTGGTCATGGTCCCTCTCGTGGACCTTGAGAAAGTGGCTAAGTTACTTGGTGCCTTAAGCTCACATGCCCAAGGCATCTTCACGAGGGTCTTCACAAGACGTGGTCAAGACTACTGGCCATGGTCCCTCTGTGGACCTTGAGGCAGTAACTAGGCCACATGGTTTCTACTCCTCTATGGCCAACACAACTCCACGAAGCCTCCTACGAGCCGTGGTGATGGCCGTGAGGTTGGGGCAGGCTTGGCCTTTGGCTTTGGCATGGCCCCTTCGCCTTGGCACTTTCCCTTTGGCCTTGACTCTTGAAGCCCTCATTACAACCCTATATGGTCTAATAATCTATGGGGATTCATTATACGATTTTTAACCCTTACGTTTAGCTCTAGTTTATCCTATAAGTTTTTCGGAGTGTTACACAGACAAGAAAGGAACATATCTTTGAGATTTCTCAATTGAAAAGGAACTTAGTGGTATCCAAAGAGGTTGTGCACCACCAAAAGGGACAACTTAGGTGACATAAGGAGAAATTTTTGAAAGAAAGATCACATTGGATTCACTCACATGATCAATTTATAGTACAGTTAGAAAAGAAGAAAAAGAAATCAGTCACTAAGTCGGTATTGAAGTTGAGCGAAGACAAATGATAATCAAAAGGGCAACACTTCACAATTGAATTGAAATGTCAAACGAGCGAGAGGCCATTTAAAGAAACAATCTTGGTGACCATCAGATGTGGTTGAATAACTGCCATGAAAATATGGGAAGGGCCCGAGATCAAGTGTATTAGTTGGTGGAACAAACTTCCTATGTTATTAAAAATCATCACCGTATGGATGACACAACAATGGCTAATCACGAATGTGCCATTGTTCCTCCTCTGCAAAAGGTGTTGTTGAACCTGTAAAAGACCACACGAGGATAACGAAAGCCCAGGAAGATGAAGAATATTGAAGAAGCATTTACCAAATTTTTTAAGTTTTATCTTGTTTAGTTTAAGACTCCATATTTTTATTTTAAGTTTTTGTTGTTTAAACAAATCATGTTGATCGTAGTCATATTTCAATCCCTTGGTTTTGTCATTTTATTGAAAATGAAAGAAAGGGTTTGTTTTCTTTTCCAAATCAATTCAATTGAGATTTTTTTTGCCTATTTTTCTTAATATGTAATGATCTGATTCATGCAGTGACATGATAGTAGGCAACCTCAAAAAGGTTTGATCAAAGTTTTTTTATAAAAGGGAAAGGGAAGAAAATGAAGAAAGCAAAGTTGTGATGAGACAAATGGCCTTGTGAACTCATGATGTTAGGTTCTTAACATAAAATGAGTGATTGATATGTGCAAACAATCTAAACCTTAACAAGTTTGCTGGTTTATTCGTTAGTTTTAGTAAGCTTTTGGTGGTTGGTTTGGGGAAAAATGAAAGAACACTGGTACTTCTCCAAGTCTAAGATAACAGCGTCAATGAAAACCAATACTGAAACTATGGTCAATCAAGTACAAACTCTAGTTGATTTAACGACAAGAGAGTCAGACACAGTCGAGGAATATCAAACATTGCGACATGTTGTGGCACAGATCTAGCAAGCCTGTGCCAATGGCTAAGAACCAGCAACGTCTATTCCCAATTTTCTTGAGATCATAAGTATCTAATCCGCATCTTCTCAAGTCCCGATATATGATCCTTTCTCCCCTCTAGGTATGGTACCTTTGATAATTATGGGGCCGTACCATCAATAACACACCCTTAAGGAATGCCATCCAAGAATAATTCCATTATCACGAAAACTGCACCAGTCTATACTCTCCCACAACCAACTATGGCACAAAGAGTAACTCAAGAGGGACAAGCCACCACCCAACCAGAGTAGTACTTTGCTCTTGGGATAGCATTCGGGTTCCCTAACTCTATCAACTTTGGTTCCCATATCGATGTTGAAAGGCCCACTCAAAGATCAGAATAAGGGAAAATGACAAAAAAAATGAAAAGCATCGAGCAACACATGAAAAGTATATAAGGAATAGCAGGGCACAAAAGTGTCACGTTCAATGACTTGTGTATGTTCCCAAATGTCCACCTTCCACCTAGTTTCAAAATCCCTAAATTTGATAAGTATGATGGGAACGGTGATCCCATAGCTCATATAAAGCGATACTACAATTAACTTTGGTGTGCGGGGGTAAAAAGGAACTAATCATGGCTTACTTTGGTTAAAGTCTGAGAGGTGTTGCCTCAGAATGGTTCATAGAACAAGAGTTCTCTTACTAGCACATCTAGGATGATATGACTCAGGATTTTGTTAAGCAATTTCAGTACAATGTCGACATCATGCCAGATCATAATACACTCTTTAATATAAGAAAGAAGCCACATGAAAGCTTTAGAGAATTTTCTATCAAATAGAGAGCAAGCATCCAGGGACAAACCACTATTTGATGAACAAGTGTTGGTCGATATTTTGATAAACGCTCAAGATCCTGACTACTTCCATCACCTGACAGCCTCAATGGAAAGACTATTTCACACAATAAAAAAATTTGGAAAAATGGTCAAAATTGGTCTCAAAACAGGAAGAATCATGAGCCAGGCGGCAATCAAAGCTACCACACTAGCCATTTAGGGTGGTTAAGGCAGTTTTAGAAATCGTAAAAGGAAAGAGGAAGTTACTTTGCTAGCGTCATGGATAAGAGGAACACAAAGGAAGTCTGATTGTCCTTACCCGCCAATTCATGGACAATCTAGCTATCCTTAACACTATTATCCTTATGTACCTCAATATTCAATATATTTATCTCTATACACAATCTTTAATGCTTAGCCATATGTGCATCCTCTTTCTCGCCCACATTTTTGGGCTCCAACTCAAAGAAACCTTCAACCACAGTGACCACCCTATTAAGTACCTTACAATCCTCCTCCTGCACAAAATTATGCTCAAGAATAGGGACAAAAAAGGAAATTTACTCCATTAGGAGAGTCATACTCTAGCTTGTTTTAAAAATTAAGAAAGATAGGAGTGATTGAGCCTATTCCACCACATCTTCTGAATCTAAATTCCACAGACTTCCAAGATCATGAAAGATGCGAGTATCATTTGAGGCCCCCAGGACACATCACTGATAATTGTTGGACTTTGAAGGGGGCAATAGAGAAGCTAATATATCTCCAAGTGGTCGTTGTGATAGATAATTAAAACACGCCAAATGTAACTAATAATCCACTTCTGGCTCAAAACAATGTTCATTTGGTCAGTATGATCTGCAATGATCAAGAGTACAAACTCCTTGGAAAGAAAGGAAAGCTTCTTAAGAAGATTGGAGATGAAGATAAGTCGATAAAGAGTTTAGAACCAATTTTGAGTGTGGAAGGTGCCAATCTTGATACCAAAGTTTTGTCTATCCCTAGATTTTCAAAGAGGCTTCTTGGTCAATCGGGTATGTCGAAGTTGTATGTCTGAAAAGACTTATATTTGATATAAAAAGACCAAAGTTGCCCGATAAAGTTAACAAAAACTATCTTGATTAAGCCCGTCCAAGAGCTCACTGTAACTGATCTAAAGGTTAATCCTAGGAACAATAATAAGATTGCCATGTTTTACCGAGGAAAGAATATTATTGAAGAAGTTGATGAAGCAAGATGGTTGACACACTCTGGAAGATGTTATCTCAAGAAGAGTTTAGGTAAGGGAAGATGGCCCAAGATATCAAAGTAATAGTGAATAAAACAATCACTGAGGAAGAAGTCAAAGATTTTCTAAAAAAGATTAAGTTTCCAGATTACTCTATTGTGGAACAATTGAAGAAAACCCCTGCACAGATTTCACTGTTGTCTCTACTCTTACACTTAGAGAAACATCATCGTATGTTGACTAAAGATTCTAAATGAATCACATGTGTCAAAGGAGACCACAATAAATCAATTAGAGAAAATGGCAAACCGCATATTTAAGGCAAACACAATCACTTTCACTAATGATGAGTTTCCCACAGAAGAAGCTGGACACAACAGAACCTTGCATCTTACAGTGAAATATGAAAGGCATATGTAAGGAGGGTCATGATAGATGGAGGATCAGGGGTAGACATATGTCCTCTTTCTACGTTGCGAGGATTGAAAAATAACCCTAATAGAATTTACCCTATCAATGTGTGTGTTCGAGCTTATGACAGCCAAAGGTGTGATACTATTGGTGAAATTAAGTTAACCATAACAATTGGACTGTCAGACTTTGTGATCGTGTTCCAAGTAATGGACATGGACACATCCTATAATTTTCTCTTGAGGATGCCATGAATAAGCGTGGCTCAGGCAGTTCCATCAACTCTGCATCAGGTCGTTAAGTTTGAATACGACCATCAGGAAATCAATGTGCATGGCGAACATGTTTTACTATTTATAAAGATCCATCCATTCCATACATTGAAGAAACAGAAAGATGTGATTATGTTGTTTACCAATCTCTTGAGGTGGTAGAAGTGACGCCATCATCCAACCTTGTCTCTCTTTTGACTCTTCAATGATAGCAACGACAATGCTCAAATATTTTTATCAACCTGCTAAAGGTTTGGGATCATGTTTGCAAGGAATCATGGATCCCATTACTCTTTTGGGAAACCAAGGCACTTCTTGCCTCATATACAAAGAAACCAAAAGAAATGGAGATAAGTATATGAACCACAAAAAGACTGACTGGGCACTACTACAACCAATTCCCCATATGTATCATTCATTCATCAAACTTCAGGGTCAAGAAATTCAAGCTTCCTCTACTTAAGAGGACATTGCAGAAGTTTGTTAGGATCTCAGTTAGTTGTTTGTGAAGTGAACATGGTCCAAGTTGGTGAAGGTACAAGTCATGCCGATGTGCAGCTCGTGGGCTCAAGTGTTGAGATAAACAATTAGGAAGCCACTTCTCTCCCTATAAGGAAGGAGTCTTGGTAGATTGGTTTGTTACTATTTTTGTATTTTGATTATTGTCAAGGTTGTGCTCCGAAATTTTTTAAAGTGTTTTGTATTAGTATTAAGCCTTCTATGCCCTTTCAATTAAATGAAATGAAATTCCACTTCCATAGTAAAATTTTGTTTTTCCCTCCCTTAATTCGTTTTTTCCATTTTTCAATTATGTGAATGTCGACTTTGATAACATGAAACGCATGCAGAATTCACCGCCAGATCTCAAAGCATTTTTTATTCTCGAATCAGCAAGTCAAGAGGTTGAATATGATGAATATGAGGCTTTTAGGGAAATTAACAGGGAATTGGAACAATTTGAGAACAAACCTAAGCCTAACCTTAGTGAAATCAAGGAAACTAATTTGGGAAGTACTGAGGAAGTCAATGAAATTAAAAAATAAGTCTTCATGTAAAACATGAAATTATTGATGCCATAATCCATCTTTTGTTTGAATACAAAGATGTGTTTGTTGATTTAGTTGTTCATAAGTTGCCCACTCATTCTGATTTTCCACCCATCCAACAACAAAGAAGAAAATTCAAACCATGAACAAGTGAGTGAAAAAAGCAAGGAAGAAATCATGAACAACTAAGTGAAAATGTAATCCCAGCCATTCTTACTGTACTTGGCTGGCAACTGTTGTTCATGTGCTGAAAAAGGATGCAAAGACAAGAGTTTGTGTTGATTATTGGGATTTAAGCAAAGATAGTCATAAAGGCAACTTTTTCTTACTCAGTATCCACATTCTAGATGATAATTGTGCTAAACACGAAATTCAATCTTTTATGGACTGCTATGTGATTAATAATGTTTCAAAGACACTTCATCCAATTCTAAGTGTCAAAGATCATTAGTTAGTAATATAACCCAACTAAATGAGTTGGGGTCGAATCCCAAAAGGAGTGGTACGTGTTTAAGATTCAATAGCAAAGTACGAATATGTTCAAGTCAATCATAAGTATAGACATTGTCGAAGAAAAACATTACTCAAATTAAGGGGTGACACAAGTGTCAAATACAAGGGGTTTTTTATTGTAATTATCAACTACAACAACAACAAGTAACACGAATTAACAAGTAATGAGAAGGGTTCTTGGGATGTGATTGGATTATAGGCTAGTATAGACAAATGGGTAATTGCAACTGATAGTAAATAGCTGTAAATCAGTGAATAAGATAGACTTTAGTGGGGATAAACTTTCTCTCGAACAATTTACCCTGAATCAAGTTGGTTTCTCTCGAACACCAACAAGCAAGCAAATAAGAACAACCTATGCTTTAGTCCATTCACTCTCTCGAGTTGAATGTGTGGAAAAGGGTTTAGGATTCACTCTCTCGAGCTGATCCCATGAAAATACAATACCCAAAGACCATCAATTCACTAATCTTGGTTTTAAAACCTCTCTCTCGAGCAAGCAGAAAATGTGTAGGTGGAGTTGCATTTGCAACTACAACCCTTTAAATTAAACCGCAATTACTGATTGAAATCATTTCTCAACAACATTTAAACTATGAATTAGCAATACCCATAAGCTAAATCAGCCTATAATCACATAATCAAATAATCACACCGCAAGAATTGGGGTTTTAGCTAGACATCATAAAAAGATTTTAGAAATTGTTACCAAATTGTGTTTCCATCAACTGGGTAAGATTAATTCCGTCTTTACAAAGGTCCAAGTTGAAGAATCTCAAAGACCCACTTCAAATTTCTCAAAAATGGACAACTTCAATTCTTCAGAGCTAAGGAAAAGTTGTTTCCAAACTCAGAAAATTACTCTCCTGAATATTCATAAAAAAATTTGATTGACAAAAGATCAAAAGATAGATGCTAAACATAATGTTTGAAAATGTATTTATAGACTTCAAAAGTATGTTGTGAAGGACCATTCAGTATAGTAATTCAGGATAGCCAATCAGCTCGGTGATCCGCCCTTTGGTCAGTTCCATCACCTTTTTGCTTTGACCTTCAGCATCCTCAAGTTCTGTAACTTTGGGTGATCCAATCACTGCATCGCGGAACCGTTCGGCGACTCGCCCAATGGATTAGGCAATCAACAAGCCTTCTTTTCTTCGTTCTTTTAGCTACCTTGTTCCTTTTTGCCCATTAGTGTCCATGTTTTGTTCCTAAATCCAAATACCTGGAAATCAAGGATTTTACATTAGTTATTGGCACAAAACAAGCATTTGAGGACACTAAATCTATCCAAATAAAGCCCTAAATGAGTCCAAATCATGGACTCATCAACACACCCAACTTAAACTTTTGCTTGTCCTCAAGTAAACTCAAGTTCATTAGTTCAAAAAGGATATCTCAAATAGTGATACAGAAGACTCAATCATGAATGTACACAAAAAGACTCAACAAAGGTACTCAAATGCCCTCACACAAAGAATGATTCCATATGCACACACAATGGTTCAACAATTAATCGCTCCGGAATCGCAATCAACATTGACACTCACAAAAATATGAACACAATGCATGATTCCTCCCATATGTATGCCTGTATTTTCCAAACACTTGTTTCAGCTCACTCAAGATCAAAAAGGTCTTTACAAGGCTTGTAACGGGGCTTAGTGTAAAAGTATGGTCATTTTGGCTTAGTAGCTGCTATTCTCATGAAATGTGGTATGAATAACAGTTTCTTTCCTTTTCTTCATTATTCTCATTCATGCTCAAAAGTTACCCCAGTATTCACTTTCCATGGAATACCGTACACCACATTTTCTTTGCATTTTCACAACTTTATTTCAAACTTTTTCATTCTTTTTCTTTTTCATTTTTTTCCTTCTCTTTATTTTGTATGGAGGGGTTCTATATTATTCGAAACCATGGGTAAAGGGGACTACTTTCCACTTACTTCTTGATTTACTTTCTCTCATCACCACACCCCCAACTTAGGCTTTTGGCCTAAGTTAGCTATTCAAAAAAATCAAAAATCATGAGGATTATGGGTGAAGGGATATAGAAAGGTCACAATTTGCATCTGGTTTCGTCGAAGGAAAGGTTAAGGTTCAAAAAGTGTTCAAGAGAGATTCACACACTCACAAGGTAGGCTACAAAAGAGGTATAATGTCAAATTGTTTCACTCTTTAATAGCTGTCCAAGATCATCTCAAGAGCTTGTATCACGTAGTCAACCGGACGAATGGGGCAAATTCTAGATGTCATCACACATGGTTCATGGTAAACTCATCACACAAGGCATGTACACCAATGTCAAACAAGACTCCACACTTTTGCTAGTGTGAAATGTTCATCACAAGAGACTCAATCTGATAATTGGCTAGTCACAACAAGATGCAAAAAGTTCACATATTGCCTATGCAACTTCATTTGGCCTAATCGTAGCGACACATTCATTTTTGTTCGATTATGAACAATATTCAAGTCAACGGTATTGATCAAGAACGATACTCAAATTTGCAAGAGAACAACCACATTCAAACACAAACAAGAGCTGGCACAACATTTTTTGGAAGGGTCCAAAACTCATTTACAATTAAAACAAGGAGCCACAAGCTCAATCATTCACAAAAATAGTGCTAAACACAATTTATAGCTCCAAAATCCAATATATAACTAAAACAAAAATCAATAAAGGTGGGCCTCACCCCACCACAAAACAAAAGCTATTTGTCCTCAAATACAAGTAAAATATTAAAAAATCAATAAAAATAAGACAGAGAGGGAGATAAAAAGGTATCCTATCTAAACAGTCACTCCGTGACATCATTGCCCAGTGCAACACTCTGATCTTGGGCATCAATGCCCGGAGTCACATCAACAGTAGTAGGTCCACTAAGGTCAGCCAAGGGTGTATCTGCCAAAGAAGCTTGCACTGTTGCATCTACAATGGCCTCCTCAGTCTCCGCAAGGCCCTCATAAGAAGCCTCATCAAACATCTCCTCATCCGTGTCAGCCTCGAACTCAAGATCAGCTTCTTTCTGAACTCTAACATCATCTCCGGTAGTAGCCGGAGGCATATATGGCTCAACTGGCACATCTGGGATCTCCACCATCCCGAAAATCATAGACATGTCGGTAGACTTCAACTGGTCCACATCTCTCCTCGGTGCAGCAACAACGGCCTTTAGAGCCGTCATCTCCTCAGTGGCCCTTTGGACACGCTCGCACACCGCTATTCTAACCACAAGGGTATCAATGGTAGCACTCAAGGGTGTCATAGCATCAGCGAGGACAGTCTGAATCATGCCCAAAATGGAGACCTCAAGTCTAGCGGTATGTCGATCGGTATAATGGGCTAGCTTCCCCATCCGTAATAATGCAGCCTGAGTGAGTGGTGCCCGGGAGCAAGAAACAACATCAGTACCAGATCTTGGGGTAATGGAGTAGCAGAGGAACTGAGAGTATCAGAAGGAACAACACTAGATGTACCTGAAGGCCCAGGGGCCGGAGTAGGCAATGCTGCCTCTGTAGGTAGTGTATGAGGATCAACAACCAGGGATTTATCCACCTGGGCTGCCTTCTTCTTCTCCGCCTCATCCTTCAAGTACTACACTTCAATCCTCCGGATGTCGGTAGAAGATGTGGCAATCACTTTTATATCCTTCTTCTCATCTCTAGGAACCCGAGCTCGTCTGTACAACTCTGTGATCAACATCGGAAAGGGAAGGGAAGTCTGGCGCTGCTTGGCCGTCATCATCATCTCCTGTGCAATAATCATCCCCAGGTTCAGCCGTGTCCAATTAATGATAGACCAAGACATGCTGCTTTAGCGTGGAGTAAAATTGGCTCGTTCTGGGATGGCATGATGGAACTGATGATGAAGCCAAACCAATACCTCGCAACTACATTGAGGTCCTTCTTTTCAATAGTTGCCCCAACTTCAAGCCACCTGGGAGTACCATTTGATATCAGGGGAGCCAACCACTTCTTCATGTTTTCCAGCATGTTCGTCCTGATCTTGTATTGACAGTCATCCTTAAGTCTCATCATACATTCTAAGCCGGCATTGATGGCAGCAAAATCACATTGCACCCTCTTACCCCTGACAACCACGTAGTCAATCTGTCACGACCCGGGAGCATCCCCTAGTCGTAATAGGCGTACTCAAAACCATTCATTCATCGCATAGACACAAAACCATAAGGAATTAAAAACTTTCTTTACCAAGAAAACATTTCATAAAAAAAAATACCAAGCGAAAGACTTTCTAGACTTTATACACGATGTCTCAAAACCATCTAATACTTTAGAGTACAAAATTTGGGACTAATCCCATACACAACTTAAACAATACTAAAAAGACATAAAAGAAGATATTGGGTACTGTCCTCAAATCTATGAGGACTCACCAAGTCTTCATCTTCAACACTTAGAAACCTATCAAATAGCCATGGCATGTCAACATCTCCAAATCCCTACACATTAATTAGTCCAAAAAGGGAAAGAAAGAGGTTAGCACAATTAAGTACTAAGTATGGAGACCATGCAAAAACATGCCAAAAAGGATATTTTCAAGGAAGTAAATGCTTTCATATCATTTTGATAAAACCTTCACTTCACAAGTATAAGAGACATAATAGAAGTCAATGTTCACATATAAAACCATAGCCAATCATATACATACTCACATATATTCATATACAACCCATGCTTAACTTTAAAGGAACACATGCCATTTCATTACCATAGGAACTCTACCTAATATAACCTTAAGACACACTTGAGTAAGACAAGAAGTGACCGCCCATACAACCTCTTCAAGCACACTTAAGTGTTCCTCAAGATTACCTTAGATAAGGACATTTCCTTTACAACATAACATCAA
>JAJOOO010019064.1:0-20309 GCA_029582685.1 Solanum piurae | reverse complement strand
TTTGCTGAAGCTTGTGAGCTGTTTGATGTATTGTATTGATATATACCTGCTTTTAGTTTTGGTATAGATATCATGGTGGCCTCAACGGCCCAATCAGGACTTCTGTGCTAGTTGGCTATTTATTTATATGATCTCCTGGGAGTTGCTGTTTCTTTTATAGATTAGTTGGCAGGGGCCTTGCCGGCCGATGGCTTAATTTTAAGCCGAGATATACTTGTTTGATTTGTTGATTGCGTGTGGCTGCCATGCGCTAGTAGAAAATGGTTCAGCAAGGTCGGCTCGGGCCTGAGTTTTGGCATTAGGAGCCAGTTGCGCCCTTGAGTTTGGGGTGTTACAATTGATTTATCGGACGACTCGACTCAGACTATAACAACGCTTGTTCCACCGCTGCACGAAATGATAATATGGATATCTCGCGAATTCAAGCCTTTGCACAAGGCGTAGAGGATCACCGACATTTACAGTGTATGAGTGAGAGGGTCGAGAGAGAGAGACAGAAAAGGGCTAGGCCACTGGTTCACATGGAGATTTTTAGGGTGGTCCCAAACCTCGTTATTCCATTAGGCCACCTAAACCTCCACCACAGCAGTTTCAGGGTACTAGATTTGATCGTCAGGGACAAGCAGGCCCAGGTAAGGGTTCACGAGCATTAGTCTCTCAACAGCAGAGGGGTTCAGGCAGGCTAGGACAGCCGCAGCGTGTTGCGCTACTTGCGGTAGGATGCATTTCGGGAAGTGCAGACAAGGTTCCACATATTGTTATTATTGTGGACAAGAGAGGCATGGGTGGAGAAACTGCCCAAACATAGGTCAGGGTGGTATAGGTCAGTCGACCAGGTCGATAGTAGGTTCCTCCTCATCAGCACATCCTACGAGGCATGGACCCCAGACTTCAGCAGGTAGAGGTAGAGACGGAGGCAGAGAGGGAGCATCTAGTTCTGGTAGTGGACAGAATCGTACATATTTACTAGTTGGCCGACAAGACTCAGAGTCATCACCACATGTTGTGACATGTACATTGATTATTTTCTCCCATTGTGTTTATGCTTTGATAGATCCTGGATCTACTTTGTCTTATGTTACTCCATTTATTACGGGGAAGTTATGTATAATAGTAGAGTCATTAGATCGACCCTTTATTGTTTCTACACAAGTTGGTGAGTATATTGTTGCCAGGAGACTCTATCGAGGTTGCACGGTAGAAATTATCGATCGTCAGACCTCTGTAGACCTCGTAGAGTTAAAGATGGTTGATTTTGACGTCATTATGGGTATGGACTGGTTAGAGTCTTGTTATGCTAAAGTTGAGTGCCGGACAAAGATTGATAGATTCCACTCTCCAGGAGAGGTAGTTCGGGAATTGAAAGGTGATGTTTTGCGTATTTCGTAATCAATGACACAACCTCCAATACAAGTGTCTACGAATCGTGCAATATTATAGTAACCCAACCAAGGGTTGGGGTCGTGTCCTAAGGGAGCGGTTCTGAGAATTAATAGAAAAATAAAATATAGTTCTAACTAGTCGTAGAGAAAGACACCTACGATAAAAAATATTGTAAATTAAAGGGGGACACAAAAGAGTCAAATATCAATTTGGGGGTTTTTTCACAAGTATAGCTAAAACAGTAAAAATAACAAGAAAATCAAGTATTGGGACGAGTTCTTGGGGTGTGACCGCTATACAAGTGGAGATAAATAGTTGGGTACATGCTTTCGATAGGAAATTTGCAAGATAATAGTGACTAGGCTAAGCTTTAGATGGAAATAAGTTCCCTCTCGGGAAACTTACCCCGTTTCAAATGCGTTCGTCTCGGATACCCATTTGCCGCATGAAGACCAGCCTACGCCTTACCCCACTCACTCTCTCGAGCTGAGTGTTAGGATATGGGACTAGGGCTCACCCTCTCAGGATGAACCTCATGTTGACCCACTCCTTAGGCCATCAGTCTAGTGGCCTTGGTTTCGCGACCTCCCAATCGGGCAAGTCGAAAATACATGGGTGGCTTTGTATTTGCAACTACAAACCCATTAACTTAAACCACAACCACTGGGTGAAATCACCATTAAAATACATCTAACCTATCAGCAAGCAAGACCCAACAATAATATCAACACATATTTGCTAAATCACACCCCAAGAATGCGGCTTTTTAACCAGACATCAAGAAATAACAAAATACACCTAGAATGATAGTGAAATCAAATGGGTATAAGAAATTAAACCCTGATTTAAGCAAAGGAAGAAGAATAGATAAGACCCACTTCCAACTTGGGGAAGATGAACTCCTTTCTTCAAGTTTTCCAAAACCCTCTCCAAACTTGATAGTAAAAATTAGAAAGTACTAAAATTATAATGTAATGCTAAAACTGATATTGTCCACTGATACTACAAAAACTGATACTAAGCTATAACTCTCCACGAGTATTTATAGTTTTCAAAAATATGTGATGTGTCTGATCACTCGGCGACATTAGTCGGAATCGCCGATCAACTCGGCGATTCCCCTTCTGGTGTAGTTCATCGCCGTCTTGCATCATTCTTCGGTATCGTCGTGCTCTGGGTCATTGGGCGACATTGTACAGCTTCGCGGACGTTCTCGGCGATGCGCTGACTGCTCTTGTTTTCCACCGACTTGATCTTTTCCTTCAAGGCTCAGCACACTGGAACAAAAGGCGAAGTGGGACCCTTTAGCGATTCGCCAACTGAACTCGGCGATCTTCAGGCCTTCATTTTCTTGTTCTTTTCAGCGTTTTCGTTCCTTTTTGCAAAGTAGTGTTCATGCTTTCCTTCAAACTTCAAATACCTGAAACTTAAAGGTTTTCATCAAATATTGAGATAAAATAGGCATTTGAGGACACAATTTCTATAAAAATATTGCCCTAAATGAGTCCAATCTGTGGACTCATCAACACCCCAAATTTAAAGTTTTGCTTGTCCTCAAGCAAACTCAAGTTCAGTCGTTCAAAAAAGGTGTCTTGAACAGTGCTAGACAAGACTCAATGATGAATGGACACAACAAAACTCAATTTACTTATGCAAAGATCACATGTGTACCCAAAGATTCAAGTTGTGACACACCAATACCAAAGATTCTCATGCTCGCAGTACTTGCTACTAATGCAAGTTCAAGCTCAACAAAAGTGTCTAAATGCCCTCACATAAAGAGTGATTCCATATTCACACACAAGAGTTAATCAATTTAAGATCAGGAATCAGATGCAACACTCACACTTAAAAAGTGGAACACAATGCATGTTTTCACACACAGGTTTGCCCTACTTTTCCAATTGACTTTCGATTTTGCTTACTCAAGAACAAAAAAGGTCTTTTCAAGGCTTGTAATGGGGCTGAATGCATTGGTATGGTCATTTAGGATCAGTGACTTCTTCATCCTCATGAGATGTGGTGTTCTCAAAACGTCGTTTTTCCTTACCTTATCACTTTTTGTTCTAGTACTTCTAAGTAATCCTTTCATTCACTCTCCATGTATTGCTTGGAAACTCAACTCCTTTTGTACCTTTATTCAAAAATTATATACATTCTTTTTTTTTAGAAGGATTTCTATTTTGTTTTGCAATACCATGGGTTAGAGAGACTTTTTCTTGCACTTCTTGACTTCTCCTTTTCCTTTTCACCACACCCCCAACTTAGGCTTTTGGCCTAAGTTGGCTATTCACTAAATCACAAATCAAGAGGATTATAGGTAGTGGGTCAAGTAAGGCTAGGGTCCATCAAGTTTCTTCCAAAGAAAGGTAAGGCTCAAGGGGTGTTCAAAAGTGTTTCACACGCTCACGGGTAGGTCACGAAAGAGGTATATGTCCAATTTGGCTCACACTCTTTAAAGTTTCCTAAGATCATATCAAGAGGACACCTTTCTAAATCAATCAGACTAACGGGGCAAATTATGGTTTTATTCATGCATGGTTCAGAGTAAGCTAATCACACAAGGCATCGACACTTAGATCAAACAAGACTACACACTTTTGCTAGTGTGCAATGGTCATTACAAGAGAATCAATTCGATAAATGGCTAATCACAACAAGATGCAAAGAGTTCACATATTGTCTATGCAACTTCATTTGGTCTTGTTGTAGCCGCACCTTCATGTTCATTTGATTGAGAGCTCTATTCAAGTCATCAGTACTGATCGGAACTGAGACTTAAATTTTGCAAAAGAACAACCACTTTCAACACAAGCGGAGGCAAAATATTTCGAAAAACAATTTTTTTTCGGAAGATTCAAAATTTGCATTAATTAAGATAAAAAAGAGGAGCCATGAGCTCAAACATCCACAGAAAGGCAATATATAACACAATTTAAAACAGACAATCCAAATATACACAAAAAGCGAAATTGTCAACACAAAAGGTGTGGGCCTCACCCCACCACAAATAAAAGCAAGTTGTCCTAAAATTCAATTGAAAGTGTTCAAAAGTAAAAGGTAGGATCCTGGGGTACTCCGAAACGCCGACATAACTAAGTGATCAGAACAGGAAGAGGCAGAGATGTGTGTGTCTGTTTGGCTCTAACAACCATCCTGTGAAACCAGCAGTCCCATGTTGATCCGCCTCCTAGCCATGATAGAACCAAGGCAGGCCACCTTAGGATGACGCAGGATGGACTCGTTCTGTGATGGCAAGATAGTGCTGCTGATGAAACCAAATCAGTACCGGGAGGCGATATTCATATCCCTCTTCTCAATAGGAGCTTTGGTATCCATCCACCTCGGGGTGATGTCAGAGATCATCAGAGCTAACCAATCCTTCAAGTTATCCAGGGAAGGAACAATAGGCAAACCCTGGTAGGGCAGTATTGAGTGCAGCGGTCGACCCAATACAACATTAATATGCTCGCTATGACACTCCACCTCCTTTTCTCTGACCATAACCGACTTCACCGGTCGGAATTCACTAGCCCTTTTCTTATTTTTCGAGACTATCTCCCCATTGGCTAAGTATAATTCCCGAACCCAGGAAGGGATGTAAGGGCCCCGTGGTTTAGTGAACTGGTCGAACTCATGATACCTGAGTGTGTCAAGCACCTCAGCATGCTTAACTTCCAAACCCTCCACAGATAGTAACTTTTCTTCTAGAATGATTCGTAAACCATTTCTTTTCAATATGTTCAACAATCAGGGTGGAGGTGGAACTACGGGGAGTGCAGGGGCCACTGACGGTGGTGCTGGAGATGGCACTGATTCAGTAGTATGTGGAGTTACAGCTGATGGAACTCTGATGGTGGTGGATTGATGTCTATCTCTGAGCCTATTATGTCGGTGGATCAATAGTTGTTCAACATCTGACTTAAAGAAATCTGGTTCAATAGCTGACCCTTTTATAGCGATATGCTTCTTTCATTTGCCTTTATCTCCCGGTGGGAGATCTTGCTTTCTTTTCTATGACTAATGTGATCCTCCTTTATTTATCATAATTCCTTTGCCTTTTTCTGAGGTGGCTCGTTTAAGTTTGTGCGTACCATATCTGCCAAAGATCAAGAGATTAGGCAAAGCTCAACAAAACCACAAAGATTATTTTTGCAGAATAACTCGTTGATCCAGTCAGCGAGGCGCCAAACCTCTTTGGCGAGTTAGGTTGAGCTCGCCGAAAGGATTTGCTTAAACTTTAGGAAAATTGGAGTTGAAATAGCCTATTTGGTGAGTCGCCGACTACTTTCGGTGATGACAAAGTTATCCGCCAAAAGATACAGTGAAAGAGAGTATAATGGGTATGCAAAGGGCGATCTAAAGTCCTATCGGTGAGTCTCCGATAACTTTCGGCGATCACGAACATGTCTGCTAAAAGGTACAGAGTTTATAGCACTAAAGACATGAATTAAGGGCGGTCTATAACTCATATGCGAACCGTCGAATTATTCGGCGGGCTCAACCAAGCTCATTGAATTAAACAACGTGCCTATTTTTCACCCCAACTCTCGAAACCTACCTTACGAGCTTTAGAAGCAAAATGAAATCATGTATACACAAAATTCACACAGGACCCATACTTCCCATCACACCGGAGTACTCAAACTTTTTCTCATTTCGCCAAATTTGGCCTTTTAACTATGAGTATCCTTAAGAGTGCAGTCATCCATTACAAGTTCATTTAAATCAAAGCACAAACACTAAGGCATTCGACTATTAAAGCATTTCAGGTAAAATTGTCGAATTAACAATAGGATCACAATACCCTATTTCTATCAGAGAGGCTCAACACATGTCATCCTAATACTATAATTGCAAAAGAGTGCAAAATTATCACAAATAAGTTTGGAGTTTAAAAGACTAATCTTCAATGCTGATCAATTCACTTTCTTTTTGAAATGCTAGGCAGCAAAGAAATCCAACCTCAAGTTCTAATCACCCACTAAGATACTAATTTTAGGTAAAAATCTAAGAAAAAGTACCTTTGGTGTGACTTTGAGGAGTTTAAAATGAGGGAAAGTGAGAGATTCAAAAAACTTGACCTTTGGCCTTTATATAACTGTTCAGTTTTCGGCCATTCGGTGACGTTCGTCTTGTCGTCGATCAACTCAACCATGCACCGAATGCTTCCTCATTTCACCGAGTTTTACAGGACTTCCTTTATGTTGGGGCCACAACGGCGGATTAAATCGTAAGCGCAGATAGGCTCAGCGACTCGCCAATTGGATCCTTGGCGCGCCAACTTACACTTGTCAAAACCTTTCTCACTTTAACCTACAAATCAAACACACCGTTATTTTAACATAGTAATTGAAACCAACAAAACCTTGGGTTGCCTCCCAAGACATGCCTTATTTTACTTCGTGGCACGACACAAATCCTGTTTCATTCTCCGTTATTTGGGTTAGCCCTAGTGTCACTAGGTGACCCCAATATGTCATTTGGGTGGAGATGAGGCACTGCAAAACTCAAGAGTGACCTGATTAGCTGTATTAATCTATAGTGAAATCCAATCGTTTGAGTTAACACCTCGATATTCTCCTTGATTTCTTCCAACACCCGATCTTGATCTATTATCTTTTGGATAATGAGTTGAAGTGTGTCCTCAACATGATTTTTCTCCCCCATCTACCCCATCTCTAGACTTCCTCCACTCATGAGGGGTATGTACCTCCCTTTGCTATTGCATTGGAGTTCCACTTCTGAGATTTTGGTGGCCAAGTCGTTTAGCTGAGATGCCATTGTAGTCAGCGTGAGGTCCTTTTGGACTCCTTGGCTCATTTTAACCAATTTTCCACTACTCTGCTCAGCCATGCTCATCTAAATGGACAATTCAACGAAAAACACAACTAGAAGTAAAGTTAGTGAACTACAACTAAGAAGAAAAAGAATTCTACTTAACTAAGAATTCTCAAGTAACACCACTCCCCGGCAGCGGTGCCATTTTGATGTTTTGCATATTTTGTAATCAATGACACAATTTCCAATACAAGTGTCTATGAATCATGCAATAGTATAGTAACCCAACCAAGGGTTGGGGTCGTGTCCCAAGGGAGCGGTTCTGAGAATTAATAGAAAAATAAAATATAGTTCTAACTAGTCGTAGCTAAAGATATTAACGATGAAAAACAATGTAAATTAAAGGGGGACACAAAAGTGTCAAATATCAATTTGGGGTTTTTGTCACAAGTATAGCTAAAACAACAAAAATAACAAGAAAATCATGTATGAGGACGAGTTCTTGGGGTGTGACCGCAATACAAGTTGAGATAAATAGCTGGGTACATGCTTTCGATAGGAAATTTGCAACATATTAGTGACTAGGCTAAGCTTTAGATGAAAATAAGTTCCTTCTCGAGCAACTTACCCCGTTTCAAATGCGCTCCTCTCGGACACCCATTTGCCGCATGAAGACCAGCCTACGCCTTACCCCAGTCACTCTCTCCAACTAAGTGTGAGGATATGGGACTAGGGCTCACCCTCTCGGGCTGAACCTCATGTCGAGCCACTCCTTAGGCCATTAGTCTAATAGTCTTGGTTTCGCGAACTACGTCTCGGGCAAGCCGAAAACACATGGGTGGATTTGTATTTGCAACTACAAACCCATTAACTTAAACGACAACTACTAGGTGAAATCACCATTAAAATACATCTAACCTATCATCAAGAAAGACCCAAAAATAATATCAACACATATTTGCTAAATCACACCCCAAGAATGGGTGTTTTTAGCCACACATCAAGAAATAACAAAATACACCTAGAATTATAGTGAAATGAAATGGGTATAATAAATTAAACCTTCATTTAAGCAAAGGAACAAGAATAGAGAAGACCCACTTCCCACTTGGGAAAGATAAACTCCTTTCTTCAAGTTTTCCAAAACCCTCTCCAAACATGAGAGTAAATATAAAAAAGCACTAAAATTATAATGTAATGCTAAAACTGATATTGTCCACTGATACTACAAAAAGTGATACTAGGCTATAACTCTCCATGAGTATTTATAGTTTTCAAAAATATGTGTTGTGGCTGAACACTCGGCGACATTAGTCAGAATCGCCGATCAACTTGGTGATTCGCCTTTTGGTGTAGTTCATCGCCGTCTTGCATCATCCTTCGGTATCGTCGTGCTCTGGGTCATTGGGCGACATTGTACTGCTTCGCGGACCTTCTCGGCGATGTGCCGACTGCTCTCTTTTTCCGCCGACTTGATCCTTTCCTTCAGGGTTCAACACACTTGAACAAAAGGCGAAGTGGGACCCTTCGATGATTCGCCAAGTGAACTCGGTGATCTTTAGGCCTTCATTTTCTGTTCTTTTTGGCCTTTTTGTTCCTTTTTGCAAAGTAGTGTCCATGCTTTCCTTCAAACTTCAAATACCTGAAACTTAAAAGTTTTCATCAGATATTGAGATAAAATAGGCATTTGAGGACACAATTTGTATTAAAATATAGCCCTAAATGAGTCCAATATGTGGACTCATCAAAAGGCGATACAACAAAGCCGGAATGTAGGCTTATTTCCTATCTTAAGGCGACGAGGATGATTACTAAGGGTTGTATTTATCATCTTATTCACGTTCATGATATAGAGGCAGAACCACCAACTCTTTAGTATATTCTGATAGTTAATGAGTTTCTAGATGTCTTTGCAGACGAGCACCTTGGTATCCCTCTAGGATGGGAAATGGATTTTGTTATCGATATGCTACCAGGTACACAACCCATATTTATCCCTCCTTATAGAATGGCTCTTGCTGAGCTGAAGGAGTTGAAGGATCAGCTGAAAGACTTGCTAGATAAAGGATTTATTAGGCCTAGTGCTTCACCATGGGGTGCACCAGTGTTATTCATAAGGAAGAAAGATGGCTCACTAAAAATGTGTATCGATTACCGACAGCTGAATAAGGCGACTATAAATAATAATTATCCCCTTCCGAGGATCGATGACTTGTTTGATCAGTTACAAGGTGCTTAGTGCTTCTCAAAGATTGATTTAAGATCAAGGTACCACCAGATACGAGTTCAGGAGAAACATGTTCCAAAGAAAGCTTTTGGAACCAGATGTGGACACTTTGAGTTCATGGTAATGTCTTTTGGATTAACTAATGCCCCAGCAGTGTTCATGGGCCTGATGAATAGTATATTGAGGCCGTATCTAGACTTGTTTATGATTATATTTATTGATGATATTTTGGTGTATTCACATTCAAAAGTTGAGCATGCAAATCATCTGCGAGCAGTCCTTCAGGTTCTTCGAGACCGAGAACTTTAGGATAAGATTTCTAAGTGTGAGTTCTGGTTGGACTCTATAGCTTTCTTAGGCCATATTGTATCAGATGTAGGCATTGAAGTTGATACAAAATAAATTGAGGCCGTCAAGACTTGGCCCAGACCCATGACTCCGACTGAGGTTCGTAGTTTCTTAGGGTTAGCTGGGTACTACAGAAGGTTTGTAGAGGGGTTTTCTTCACTTTCAGCCCCATTAAAAAAGCTAACTCAAAAACCAGCTAAGTTCCAGTGGACTGAGGCTTGCGAGAATAGTTTCCACGAGCTGGAGGACAAGTTTACATCAGCACCAGTTGTAGCATTGCCAGAGGGTTCAGAAGGCTATGCAGTGTATTGTGATGCTTCTAGTGTTGGGTTGGGATGTGTTCTAATGCAACATGGTAAGGTTATCGCATATGCTTCACAGCAGTTGAGAAAATATGAAAAGAACTATCTGATCCACAATTTAGAGTTGGCTGCAGTTGTGTATGCGTTAAAAATCTGGAGACATTATTTGTATGGTGTTCATGTTGACATCTTCACAGATCATAAAAGCCTTCAATATATCTGTAGACAGAAGGAGTTAAATCTACGATAGCGTCAATGGCTTGAGTTACTGAAATACTATGAGGTGGATATTTTATATCATCCAGGAAAGGCAAATGTGGTAGCCGATACCCTCAATCAAAGATCTATGGGTATTTTATCCTTTTTAGGTTTTGCGAAGTGTGAGCTAGAGCGAGAGGTTCATCAGTTAGCTAGCTTGGGAGTCAGATTGTTAGATGCAGAAGATGTGGGGGTAACAATTAAGGACACAGTCGTATCATCTCTAGTTGTAGAAGTAAAATCACGGCAATAAGAGGATCCTAGCTTAGAGCAGCTCAGAGCCAAGGCTCACGATCAATAGTCTTTAGCATTTGATATAGCAGGAGATGGAGTCCTTAGATATAGTGGTCGATTGTGTGTTCTAAATGTTGCAGGGCTTTGAATTGGATTATGGAAGAGGCACATTATTCCCGTTATTCTCTTCACCCTAGTTTGATGAAGATGTACCATGATATTAAGGATATTTATTGGTGGCATGGGATGAAGAAAGACGTTGTTGAGTTTATGGCACGATGTCCTAACTGCCAACAGGTGAAGGTTGAGCACCAAAAGCCCATTGGGCTAGTTCAGGAGATAACCATTCCTTTTTGGAAGTGGGAAGCAATTAATATGGATTTTATTACAGGGTTAGTTCGATCGCATCGCAAGTTTGACTCTATTTGGGTAATTGTTGATAGACTAACAAAATCAGCCTACTTATTACCAGTCAGGACTACTTTTACGGCCGAAGACTATGCAGGGATCAATATTAGAGAGATTTTTAGGCTACAAGGTGTCCCAGTATCTATTATCTCTGATAGAGGAGCACAATTTACCGTCAATTTATGGAAGTCCTTCCAGAAAAGACTGGGGACACAAGTTAATCTAAGTAAAGCCTTTCACTCTCAGACAGATGGCCAGGTTGAGCGCATAATTTTGACACTCGAGAATACGCTACGGGCGTGCGTGCTAAACGTCAAGGGAAGTAGGGATGATCACTTACCTCTTATTGAGTTCGCATACAATAATAGTTATCATTCCAGCATCGGGATGGCACCTTATGAGGCTTTGGATGGGTGAAAATGTAGGTCCCTCATCAGATGGTTCGAGGTAGGTGAGTTAGGGTTGATTGGACCAGACTTAGTATAGCAGACAGTGGAGCAGGGTAAGCTCATTCGGGAGAGGTTGCTAACAGCTGAAAGCTGATAGAAGTCATACTCAGATGTGCAACGAAGGGACTTAGAGTTTTGTGTCTATGACTGTGTATTCTTAAAAGTCTCGCCTATGAAGGGTGTTATGAGATTTGGAAAAAAAGGCAAGCTTAGTCCAAGATTCATTGGGCCATACCGGATCCTTCGGAGGGTAGGACGGGTGGCTAATGAGGTAGAATTGCCTTCGGGGTTTGAATCCGTTCATCCAGTTTTCCATGTATCGATGCTACGAAAGTGCATAGGAGACCCTTCTCGGGTTGTCCTGGTTGAGGATATTCATATCACAGAGCAGTTGTCCTAAGAGGAAATTCCAATTGCCATATTAAATAGACAGGTTCGTAAATTGAGGACCAAAGAGGTGGCTTCGGTTAAAGTATTGTGAAGAAACAAAAATAGAGAAGAGGTGACCTGGGAAGCTGAGGATGGCATGAGGTCCAAATATCCGCACTTGTTTCATACCCCAGGGTGATGGCCTATCAGTTTATATTAGTGTAGTGAGGTTAAATACCAATCTAATTTTTTTTATATTGTTGCTTATTATTATTGTTGTTGTCGTTGTATATTTTCTCACACTGTTATTGTGGAGCTATAATGCTTAGCTATTTATGTCATCCTGTGAGATGCCTAGGTTGGAATTTTTGCGTTTCATATTCCTGGATTATCACATTTACAAAGGACATTCTGCCTAAATTTTTGAAACTCCTAAAGACTTAACCGCGTGACTCAGATTTATTTTCATGTGAGGACGAATGTTTCTAAGGGGGGAAGGATGTAACACCCCGACTTTTCAAAACGTCTAAATTAACTCATATCTTCATGGAAAGACAAGGAGGGTGGGTTGTGGTATGTAATATTTTAAGTGTTCAAGGGTTATATCTCAAGTTTTGAAGTTAGGTAAGTGGCAAAATAAAAGTTGGCGAAAGTTATCATAAGTTCCTTTTTAAAGATTTCTCTAAAATTTGGGTCAAATGTCCTGTATGTTTTCTCCCAATATATAAAGAGTTAGAAGGACTATCACCCATTAAATCGAAGGCCTACGAGTCTAGTTTACAACGCACAAAACCCCGTATCCAACATACATCAGAGTAAAATGTTATGAGAGTTTTACTACGTACTGCCGAGGCAAAATCTGGGTTGGGTAAAAAAAAATGGTATGTCGGCTTACTCAACGATTTAAGCCATGAAAACATTTCTTTTCACTTCAAATCCAGAAATAAAGCTTAAGAGAGGGTTCTTATGGAGTTGTTGCATGTTGAAGGTTAGTTTTTGATATTTATACCATTAAAGGTTTTCCCCATGCCTAGAAACATGATCTCTACACGTGTCAATCATTTTTCCCTTCTATTAGCTGCGTTTGGAGCTGATTTTTGAAAATATAAATTTGTAGTTATTGGTGTTTCTTCAAGGTTTAAAATTGGTTAACTAAGGTAATCATCTCGGGACTCTTTTATGATTGTTTTTATGAATTTCTATGGACGTTTCGACAAGTTGGGGCAGTATGGAAAATCTGCCGATTTAAGATTAATTATGAACTGTTTATAGGTGCGTACCAACTGTGTATATATAGTGTATGTGAAGCTTAGGACATAAGGAACAACTTTTGTGAAGGAACTACGGTCTTTCGATCATTCATTGGAAATGTATGTTAAGGCTATTCCCTTTGTTCGACATGCTTCCTTTGAGCTTGGGAGTGATATAATAGGGAAGTTAATGTTGGTGATATTGTAGATGTAATTGTGAGGGGTTGGCTGATTGAGTGGTTATAAAACCTCATTTTGCGGACTCATGATTTTTTAAGAACGACCCTAAGTTAGGAACGACTTGGAGATTATTCATATATATTGTTTATAGCTAAATTGCTCGCCTTTAGCCTATTAAATTGTTTGTTGTCGTCCTTGGGGATATTGTTGTTAGTTGTTGAGCTATGAACTGCCTATGGGGGCTATGATGTTTTCTAATAGGACAATGTGATTGCCAAAGAGGGCTATGTGTTGCCCACGGGGCTATATTGATGCCAAAGAGTGTTATGTGTTGCCTACGGGTCTATTTTGACGCCAAAGAGGGCTATATGTTTCCTACAGATCTATGTTGATGCAAAATAGGGCTATGTGCAACCCACATAGCTATGATGTTGCCTAAGAGGGCGATGTTCTGCCTACGGGGCTATATCGTTGCCAAAAAGGGCTATGTTACTTCTTACAAAGACAAGGGGCTACCGATAGGGGTACGTAGATTGATTTGGCACCTTCTGGGCTTATGGGGGCCTATGTAGGTGGTATGTTGTTTGTGCCTGCCGATCCTATGGAGGCTTGTTTAGGTTGATGTTTAATCATTTTTGTATTTTTAGATTCAGTAGTGCGTTAGCATACTTATCTCAAATTTTGATTTCCTTACGTGATTGCTTTTGGTATATGATGATACTTGCTCATTTAGTCTATACCCTTTCATACTCTATACATTATTTTTTCCTAACGCCTCATTGCCTTGGGGGCACGCATTCATGCATGTAGGTTCTGACAGACGATCCAGTAGATCTCCTCAGCAGCAGGATTGATTTCTATCCGGTTGGCAAGCCTCTTTCCTCCGGAGCTGGCAGAGTTGAGAGGTTTGTTAGCTTTTGTTGTATATATCTTTATGGATAGGCTGGGGCCCTATCCCGCCAATCTTTACTACTCTTAGAGGTTTGCAGACTAGGGTGTGGGTCTATAGCTATGGTATGGTCATACTGGCTAGTTTGTTGGTATGCTGAAGCTTGTGAGCTGTTTGATGTATTGTCTTAATATATACCTGCTTTCTTGTATAAATATCATGGTGGCCTCGACGACCCAATCAGGACTTATGTGCTAGTTCGCTATTTATTTATATGAACTTTTGGGAATAGATATTTCTTTTATAGATCAGTTGGCAGGGGCCTTGCCGGTCGAGGGCTTAGTTTTAAACCGAGATATACTTGTTTGATTTCTTTATTGCGTGTGGTTGCCATGCACTAGTAGCAAATGGTTCAACAGGGTTGGCTCAGGCCTGAGTTTTGGCATTATGAGCCAGTTGCGCCCCTTGAGTTTGGGGAGTGATAGTATTAACGCTAGCTGAAGTTTTTATTAGTTTAATATTTATTGTAGTATACATTCATTTGTTTTTGTTAACAATTTCACTTGTGATATAGATATATGTTTCTGAATATTTTTTCCCAAAATTATTAAACTTCTCAAGAGTTCGAGAATTGTCACGATTTGTTTGTGTTAGGAAGTTTACTTCAAAATAGTTATTATTATGTAAACATTGCCCTTTTGTTTTACTAATTTACTATTCCTTAATATTTCAGTATTTTCGACAAAGAAAAGTTCATATGACTTTTAATAACGCCAGTTGAAGTATGTATTTGTTTAATTTTTATTATTTATTTAATAACAATTTTTTATGAGATATATATTTTTATTGATGCATATATATATATATATATTGGTAGCTATTTATATATGTCACAAATGTATTATCAAGTTAACAAGATCTTCTAACTTCAAAATATATTATTTAAAAAAAATTCAAGTTCTTTTTATTTTTATTTTAAAAGTCACAACAAATGTGAAAATATGTGATTCATTTAAACTTTATCATTAACACTTTATCATTAACAAAATAAAATTTATTTTTAGTAATATAGAATAAACATTTTCGTTTTGTCTCCACACTAATTAAAAATCTATCTAATACCTATAAAAACAATAACATTAATTAAAAGTACTATTTATTTATGTAAGTATAAAATTTATTAGAATTCATCTATTACACATTAATTCTTTAGTTATAACATTATACATTCTTTTCGTTATTACAAATTATTGCAAATGTTATTCACACTCTTTTACACTCTTTAGTTATAATATTATGAATTCTCATAGTTAGTAAATTAATTATTTCTATCTTTCATCTTTCCTTATATTAACTTTTGACCAATAATTTTTCATTTTATTATACCGCCTCTACACATGTGAAAACACGGTGTTGTTATTTTTCTTTGAACGAATCATGCTTGGTTGAATAAATTGAAAATTATTTACAAGTATATGAACTATATGATCATTGTTGGGTGTAAGATAAACAGGTGATTATATTGGTTGAATAAATTGAAAATTGTTTACAAGTATATGAACTATATCTTTGTTGGGTGTAAGATAAACAAATGATTATATATATATATGATTTCACAGATAAAATAAATTCTTTCATTTTAATTTTTAGGTTTTTCGGTAAAAATGAAAGGGAACCTTTGTCAGTTAACTTTGGACAGTCAGATAACTATTTTTGATTTATGTACATAGTCCATCGATAAGTCAAATATGAGAGCCGACAAAAAGAACATCATTATGTTATAACTTATAAAATAAAAATTAATGTACAAAAATAGTTCTAAAAAACAAAATGTAGTTGTTCTCCACATGTTCATATGACATCTAAATAGACTAAGTGGAATACACGTTCAAAGCACATCTAGTTAAATGACTAGAAAAGTACACAACAAATATCATCTATAAGGTAATATTAGTGAGATACGATTAATTACATTATTGAACCTCATCAAATTGATATAAATATATACATTATTGCATTTAACTAATAAAATTATGTATTGACCATCTTAAGATGTTCGTGTGAATAATAAATATATATGATGGTCCACATTGAACATACACAAAAAAATCTGCAATATTATTTTGTGCAACCTTATTATTCAAATATTTGCTTAAATTTTCTGAATTGATAATCACGTGCAACACACGTGTCAAAAAGCTAGTATTGATATAAGTGGAACAAAAAAGTTAAAAGTTAAATTATGGTTTTACCCCTACTATAAATTAAAATGTTATAAAAAGATTTAATTATTTAATTGTATCATTTTTGCACTTTATTGATGTAACGACCTGTTCCCGTCATTATGGAAAAGCAAATGGGGAAAGAATTGGACAAGAAATTTTTTTGGGTAGTGACTTGAGAATTCCTAGCCTAGTGCAGATTTGGATGAAATCTAAGTCAGTGAGGTCTAGGGAAATCTGGTAATGAATGAGAGATTTTATAATGAATTTTATTACATGAGTAGATAGCCAAGACTTTAAGGAGCCCGTATGGCTTTACAAAATCAAATTCGGGCTAGTAGAAATCCAGAAACTAATCTTAGCGTGAACGAGTAGTTTTTGAACGTCAAGGGTTCAAGGTGTGTTGTGAAATAGTAGTATGGAACTCAAATTCCAACTCTCTATCTCTGTGCAAGCCGCCAGGGCTGAAATTATCCCGCCAGGGTGGGGGCTCTGTGATCATATTTTACTTTCCAGGTGAGCCAGTCCTTGAGTGAAATAGTAATGCAGCCACACCCAAGGTTAGGTTTATTTCATACCTTAGGACTCGGAAGTTGATTGTTATAGGTTGTATATACCATATGGTTCATGTAAAGGATACTTATAATGAGCCCATGACTAATTAGTCAATTCCTATCGTGAATGAATTTCCAATGGTATGCTCTGATGATCTTCCAGGAATTCCCCCTGAAAGGGAAATTGATTTTTCTATAGACGTGCTTCTTAATATCCGACCTATATTGATTCCTCCCTATAGAATGGCACATGCAGTGCTAAGAGAGTTAAAGGAACAACTGAAGGACTTGCTCGATAAAGGCTTTCTCAGGACAAGGACTTCCCTATGGGGTGCCCCAATGCTCTTTGTTCGAAAGAAAGATGGATCCTTACGGATGTGTATTGACTATAGACAACTAAATAAAGTCACTATAAAGAATAAATATATCCTCTTCCACGGATTGATGACTTATTCGACCAGTTACAAGGGGTCAGATACTTTTCCAAGATTGACTTTCAGTCTGGTTAACATCTGTTGTGAGTCAGGGAAGCTGATATCCCAAAAATTGGCATTTAGGACGAGATATGGCCATTTAGAATTCCTTGTCATGTCTTTCGGGCTTACAAATGCCCCAGCAGCCTTTATGGATCCTATGAATCGGGTTTTCAAATCATTCTTGGATGAATTCGTGACTGTGTTTATTGATGACATTCTTATATATTCATGGTCGGAAGCTAAGTATGCAGACCACTTGCGAGTTGTATTGTAGACTCTCAAAGATTGCAGGTTAAATGCTAAATTCTCTAAATGTGATTTTTGGCTTACTTCTGTCGCTTTTCTTGGTCATGTTATTACAAGTGAGGGTATTAAGGTTAATGGACAAAAGATTGAAGAAGTGATGATTGGCCGAGGCCCTTGAATCCAACGAAGGTTCATAGTTTTTATGCTTGGCAGGGTATTATGGAAGGTTTGTGGAGGGATTCTCTTCTATCTCTGCACCACTGACAAAACTGACACATAAGGCAACTATGTTTCAATGGACTGAGGCATGCTAATAGAGCTTTCATGAACTAAAAAAAGGCTTACCACTACACCCATCCTAACTCTTCAAGATGGTAATGAGGGTTATGTTGTTTATTGTGATGCCTCAAGAATTTGCCTAGGTTGTGTTCTTATGCATCATGGTAAGGTTATTGCATAGGCCTCTAGATAGTTGCGGAAGCATGAGCAGAATTTTTTGACACACGATCTTGAGTTTGCTGCAGTTGTCTTTACCTTAAAAATTTGTGGCATTATCTATACGGGGTTCATACAAATATTTTCACTAATCATCAAAGCCTTCAATACTTACTTAAGTAGAGGGAGTTGAGCCTACGACAAATGAGATGGCTAAATTATTAAAGGACTATCATGTTGACATTTTATATCATCCCAGCAAAGCTAATGTTGTTGCGGATCCACTCAGCCGGAAGTCCATGGGTAGTCTAAGTCTTGTTGAAGCTGATAAGGCTGGAATTACAAAATACCTATGACAGCTAGTTAATTTGCAAGTATGCTTGGTAGATGCAGGAGGCGGAGATGTTGTCGTTAAGAATATGGAAGAATCTTCCTTTGTGACTGAAGTGAAAAGGCGGCAACATGAAGATCCTGAGCTTAGGAAATTGAGTGAAAATATTCCATAGCAACAACAACCCTTATTTGAGCTAAGTGAAGATGGAGTCCTTAGATACCAGGGTCGCTTATGTGTACCGGTAGTTGGAGAGCTCTGTACAAATGTTCTTTCAGAGGCCCATTATTCTAGATATGTATCTCACCCTGGATCGATGAAGATGTATCAGGACCTTCGACAGATCAATTGGTGGAATGGCATGAAAAATTGTGGAGATGGCATCTGAATGTCCCAACTGTCAACAAGTTAAAGCAGCGCATAGGAGGCCTGGAGGCCTAATCCAGTATATTGAGCTTTCGTTATTGAAATGGGATATGATAAATATGGACTTCATCACTGGTTTGCCTCGCACTCTACAAAGGTATGATTCTATTTGGGTAATTATCGATAGGCTGACAAACTCTGCTCATTTCTTGCCAGTTAGGACAACATATTCAGCTGAAGATTATGCCAAGTTTTACATTCAAAAGATTGTTCACCTTCACGGAGTTCCATTATCTATTATCTCAGGATTGAGGAGCTCAATTTATAGCACATTTTTGGAGATCGTTTCAGAAGGGTCTAGGAACTCAGGTAAATCTTAGCACAACTTTTATTCCATAAACTGATGGACAGGCGGAACGTACTATTCAGATTGTTGAGGATATGTTATGTGCTTGTGTGCTAAATTTTAGAGGAAGTTGGGATCAGCATCTATCTCTTATCAAGTTTGCTTATAATAACAACTTTCAAGCTAGTATTGATGTGAGGATAAAATTATATATATTTAATCATTATTTGCCTCATATTTAATCTTTTAATTATTCTTTTTAAGTGTTTATTTTATGAATTGTGCTAACTAGTATATTTTATTTGTAGGATTAAATTGATGGAAAATTGGAGATGTTTGGAGCTAAAACGAATTAAAGATGGAAAGTTGAAGAAGGAAATCAAGCAGGCAGCTTAATGGAAATAAGTTAATATAATATTAATATAATTTATATGCAAATAAGGAAAGAAAAACTTACCTGCTAGTCCACGTGTCAGGCAGCAACATCAAAAGAAGTTACACGCATAAAATTGGAAGCTACACGTGGAGAAAAAGGAATCCAATTCCTTTTGGTTTTGGATTCCTTATTTTATTTGGACTCAATTATTTTAGTTAGGGTTTCTCTATTTATAAATAGGGGATGAAAATTTATTCTTTGGGAGAGCCAAGAAGCAAGATACAATACACAATATAAATTTTCTTCTAGCTTAGGAACTTTGGAAGAGCCGCCGTGGAGGCCGGAGAATTGTGGTTTATTCTTTCTTCTCCTTTCTTATTTATTTGTATTCGTGATTAATAAAAAAATATTTTAGGTATTGTTCTTAAGTTTTTATGATTAACACAAGCATATTTATTTTAATTAATTTTGAATGTGTTTTTGAGATAATGAGTAGCTAACTTTCATAACTAGGGTTGTGGGAACCATAAGCGATTAACAAAGTATGAATAGTAAGTAAACAATTCTTGAATAGTGTGGTGCATGCATTGATAATTCTTTCGTTTAGAAGTCCTTTTAGCGGTTGCAAACGTTAAAACTAGCCCTGTTGCTACTTGCCGGACCAAGGAGGTAAACAACAAGAAAAGAATTATCAACAAAGATTTAGTGTGATACTATCTAATAGGCTAGTGTCGATTGGTGCGAAGTAATAACTAAGCCAAACATCGATTATGATGTCTAATATGAGGTAAAGGTAAGGGTTAGTAAATTATACACACGTAGCCGGACCAAGGTGCGGGGTGAAATTCCCTAGATGCCGGACCAAGGATTTAGAGATAC